>JASAND010008370.1:0-10405 GCA_030248195.1 Trissonchulus latispiculum
ACGGGGGTTTCCACAGGTTGAGGACAGTTTTCTTTGTTTCCATCATAGCTTTCGTCGATGTAGGCATTGGATCCGCTTTTGTAGCACCGACAGGACCACCCACAGACCTTTCCCGTTTCCCCCATGGGAACTTCCGTGGCATTGTCACGCGTCGAGATACAACCTGAAAAACTGTAGAAATTATTAAGTTTTAAAATGGTCTAGTCTTGTTTTGGTTATTTGGTTATGTTACAATGGCATCATGGTTTAGTACACAAGTTAATGCTGTATAGCTGAATCCACGTTTCCAGATTATACATCTATAAAAAGCTACCAGTAACTGTGTACGCTCCCGATTCCTGGCACTTGAATTTGAAATTGTTGGACTTGAATTGTTGGCCTACGTCGTAGATTTGCCCATCTTTGACGCATTTATCGGGTGCTAAAATAACAAATTCACTAATTACCTAGCAGTCAGCAAACTAAACAGTGCATAAATTATCTGTGAGAAATTTCTGCGGCAAGGGAGTTTCTAAATTAATTATCGTAGCTTTTATAGTTGGCTTCGATCTTCATGATTTTGCAAAATTATACTAATTGAAACCGGAGATCGACCCACCCACAAGGGAGCTTTATGCCGTTTTTCGTCAATACACGTCATTACCTCCACCAGCATTTGTTGTACTAGCGTAGTGTCCACCTGGCAGACCGCCAATATTCACCGATAGGATGATCGAAATTGGATAAATTCCGGTTCCGCTCTCCGGAATCGCGGGATTTGGGATGATCGGTTTAGGTCTCATAGAATTGTCGGAGCAGGTGTCCCTGCTGCTGTCGTAGGCCTCGTCGATGTAGACATTGTGTCCGATTCTGTAGCACTTCCAGGACCACCCACATTTAGCCACCGTTTCACCAACCGGGATTTCGGTTACCTTGTCTTGGGGTGATAAGCAACCTGAAAACGAAAACTTTAAATGTACTTCAAAACACTTCAATTCACTTATTGCTATAGGCCTTACGTGAAACCTCTTCAATGGCAGTACGCGGGTCAGGACATTGTGAGCTTGTCCAGGTCTTACTGCCTATAACCATGACTGCAACATAGTGGCCGGTAATCTGTACGCGAATAGGTGGGCTTTGTCGCAGGGCTTTTTGCAACAGTTCGTTCAACCTACTTTCAGCTCAGTAGTTGATCAGATCTCCTTTTCTCACGTTATTTTGACAGACGCATTATGATAACATCAAGTTCAAATTTAATTATCTGTGGGAGTATTGATTCCACGATATCCTGTCCGGCTGTAAAAGGACTTTTTCTGAATTTCCTACTGTAACCCCTTTAGAATGTGACCCACAAACACTACTCACTCAGTCAATGACACTTATTTTAAGTTGTTATAATCAAGAGCACATAATAGATAAGAGTGTGTGCCCAAGCTCAGGCTTCCTGTTATCCGACGTACACACAAACTTTGTTCGCTAACGGCTGATCCCCCTTCACATTCACAATGCAAAAAGTGAGCACAAATGTCATCATTATGAAAAAGTAGGAATTAAGCAATCACAAGTAATTGTGTAAGCTCCCAAGTCCTGACAAAGATATTTGAAATTGCTTGACTTGAATTCCTGTCCAGGCACGTAGCTTTGTCCATCCTTGACGCAGTTAGCTGGCGCTAAAACGTTAAAATAAATAAATTATACAAACACCGCTGACCTAAACACTGTTAAAACTCAAACACTCCTAAACGTTCATAGCCCGACTTTCACTAGTTTGAACTTTGAGCGTTTGTAAGTTTAAAATACTGTATGTGATCGTGATATTGATATTACTAAAGTGAAGAAAGATGATTGCCAAAATGGGATTTTATGAAAATGTACTTGTAGTTGTAGTTGTGGTGGTCCAAGTAGTGGTAGTAGGAGTAGTGGTAGTAGCAGTGGTAGTAGGAGTAGTGGTAGTAGTGGTAGTAGTAGTAGTGGTAGAAGTAGTAGTAGGAGTAGTAGTGGTAGAAGTAGTAGTAGGAGTAGTAGTGGTAGTAGTAGTAGTAGGAGTAGTAGTGGTAGAAGTAGTAGTAGGAGTAGTAGTGGTAGAAGTAGTAGTAGGAGTAGTAGTGGTAGAAGTAGTAGTAGGAGTAGTAGTGGTAGAAGTAGTAGTAGGAGTAGTAGTGGTAGAAGTAGTAGTAGGAGTAGTAGTGGTAGAAGTAGTAGTAGGAGTAGTAGTGGTAGAAGTAGTAGTAGGAGTAGTAGTGGTAGAAGTAGGAGTAGTGGTAGTGGTCGTAGTAATTTCTTCAGTGCTGGTTGTACCACAGCAAGTGTTGGGAATCACCAGTTCTGGTTGTACAACATTACTACCATAACTTGCGTCGATGGAAGGACTAATCCACGGAGCGGGAACGGAGTACCTCTCTGTCTCCTCCACGACGGGTTTGTGACTTTTAGACTCGGTGGGACAGTTTTCTTTGTTCCCGTCAAAGGTTTCGTCGATGTAGGCATTGGATCCGCTTTTGTAACACCGACAGGACCACCCACAGACCTTTCCCGTTTCCCCCATGGGAACTTCAGTGGCATTGTCACGCGTCGAAATGCAACCTGAAAAGCTGTCATTACTAGAATTAGATGATTTGCCCTTTCTTGCCACAGGAGTTGTTAAATTTTGGGTCGCGACGTTTCGCCCATCGTTACCTATGGGCGTCTTCAGGATGGTAGCCCATGGACGCCAAGAAGAACGCACAGATCAGAACTGAAAAGCTGTATCAACGTAACTAAGTCTAGTACTTAAAGTCATAAATGCTGCAGTAAAGCTAAGCCATTAATTTTAAATAGCCGAAAAACCACATTTTGTTTCACGAAATGTAATGAAATAATTCAAGCAATCTTGGGCTTCTGTTATTGTTATTTAATAGTTACCAGTAACTGTGTAGACTCCTGATTCCTGACAGAGAAACTTGAAATTGCCCGATTTGAATTCCTGCCCTACGTCGTAGGTTTGTCCATCCTTAACGCATTTAGGCGGAGTCGAAGCTGAAAATGTTACAGAAGAAACAATAAATACATAAACAATAAAACAGAAATAATGATATATAAACATGTATTGCCTGATATGCTATATATTCACGATTTAATCTGAATTACGATCTCTTGTCTTGACGACTACGCATTAATTAGACTGTAATGGTTAGTTAATTTTCACGAATTTCTAGTCTTCAGAATATAGATGTGGTATTTTATTCTCAACAGTAATCTTTTTTCCAAACATTTCAACTGTAATATGGGAACCTTCAATTTGTACAGGTTTCAGTTTCAGTCACTGAAACTGAAACTGAAACTGAAACTATTTTGAGAAGAGACCTGAAACTGCAACTGAAACTGAAACATTTTTGGACAGCCGACTGAAACTGAAACTGAAACTATATTGGGTAAAAGACTGAAACTTCGACTGAAACTAGTTTCAGTCTTTCCTTAAATCTTGAAATTTTTAAGGTTTTGAGCTTCGATTCTGTTAACATTGCTGTAAGAGAGGCTGAATAAACATTAAATTTTGCTTTATATTAATTCATAGAGCTGGAAACAGTTATTTTTAAAGCGAACTGAAACTGAAAATGAAACTCCGACTGAAACTAAAACTGAAACTGAAACTATTTTACGTTGCCGACTGAAACTTAAACTGAAACTGAAACAATTTTAGTCCGCCGACTGAAACTGAAACTGAAATTATTTCGAACCACGGACTGAAACTGAAACTGAAACTGAAACTAAAATCGGCTACTGAAACAACACTACCTTCAATAGCGCTGGCACCACAGCAGGTGTTTGAAATTGCAGGACTGGTATGTCCACCTGGCAGACCGCCAATATTCACTGATAGGATGATCGAAATTGGATAAATTCCGGTTCCGCTCTCCGGAATCGCGGGACTTGGGATGATCGGTTTAGGTCTCATGGAATTGTCGGAGCAGGTGTCCCTGCTGCTGTCGTAGGCCTCGTCGATGTAGACATTGTGTCCGATTCTGTAGCACTTCCAGGACCATGTAATGAAGTGGGTGGGATCAGGATTCCAAATTCCGCAACAGTCTATCACGACTGACTCTGGGTATCAACCACTTCGAGTACACGGAAGGCTGACGCGTTTATCGGTGAGGATAAACTTAGGCACAGGATCTTCGGAAGGTGATTTGTCCAGAACCAAAGATTCCTTGCGGTCAACCTGGATGGGGTCTAGGTGTGAGTTCGTTTGAGGAATGAAGATAGGGATCCAAGGGATATCAGTGACAAGCGGGGTCGACACTTGCCGTTTCTGGGTAGATGAATCAGGTCTGTATCAAAGAACACTGATTGAGAATCTTGATTGTCAAATCAAGATTCTAGCACGATGATGGTGATGTCTTTGTCAGGACCAAGGGTTCAATTTAAACACTTACTTGTACAAGGGGCTATGAATCCGAATCTTGATTGATCCTTATGTCCTAGTCAGTGGATTCAGTATTAGGACACAATAGTTTAATGACAATAGCTATAGTGATATTAGCAATAATAATTATGACAATAAACAATGAACAGGATTATTATAATGTGTATAGAGGATAAAACAGGTTACAAATCACAAACTGTATGCTGTATGAACAATTAGGCAAACAACAATAGTTTGCCAGAGTTGCCAGTATCTGATTTACCCAGATTATTAATGGTTATTAGGGACAAGGTTCCGATAGCTAAACTCAACTCTACTATATTCCTCTTCCTTTCCTTTCTTGACTAACTTAACTAACAGGGGTATAGCCTATTACTAAACTCTATCGTGCAGTCCCTATATGCTTGTGTTCGTGTGGTTAGATTATAACTCTTCTTCCGTCCTCCTTACTAAAGGACAATACTATTATCAGTAAAGCAAGCTACTAAACAGTTTAAATTAACTAGATTAAATGGGTTAGTAGTACACAGTTCCGGTCTTTGGGTGAGCCCGAAATGCTAGTAACAATAGCACTTTCGGATGCTATACGGTCGCCAAAAAGGGTCAAACACAAGGGGGGTCCGGTTGGGAGAATTCCTGGTCCGTTTATGGGTGTTAGTACAGGTTACGTTTAATTTAATCTCTTCTTTAAGTTCTCTAATCCCGATTGACTTGAAGAACACCGAATAGATTAGGCCCAGGGGCAGGGGGTAACAACCCCTTCAATGAGACGGATGATGAGCTCGAAAAGATTCATCTTTTAATTTGAAAGAAACGAATAAAGTTCAATTTGAAGTGCTGTGAAAGAATGACTTCCAAGTTCGTTGAAATTAGGTTTTAGGTCCCGTATTCAATTCTGGCGCGTGACTTAGAGATAGTCTCTGCCTTAATCGCTCCACAAAAGTCTGATCCGACTTCCTCAATGTACCTTATAAGACTGATTCCGATCCGATTAACTGTCCAATATCTGTGCGTCCACCTTCGGACTGATTACCAATAATGCTGATCAAATAAACTACTGGGGCTTCCGAGATACTGACGATTCAGGCTTGATTCGGGCAGGACCACGTTCGCTTCCGCACCTGAATCAAATGGGTTAAAACCCATTAATACAAGTTATAGGTGCGGGATTCGAACCCAGCAACCATTACTCACATTTTGGCTTTCTGAACTTGAGATAAACTCGTATAATGGAAATTGTTGCGAAGGTTTGCGATTCAAGCGGATTAACACAAGTTCTGATGATTTGAGCAAGAACACGCTATTTAAAATTGGTTTTAAGTAAGACGTTAGTTTTCAAGACAATTTCTTGCGTTCTTGTGCAAGAAATTGTGCCTTCGATGTGAAACCGTGACTTCAACTTGATTTCTCTTTGTACAGTCTGCTTCTGTACAATTAAAACCTATTGCTCGGATTTGATATACTTTTGGGGTCCTTTAACAGCAGATAAGTACCCATTTATTCGGCTAACACAAGAAACGTTAAGTTGGTTAAAATGATCAAGTTCAGGACCCTTTTATTTTCCGGGTCCTCGCAAGGAAGGTAACAACTTCCTATCTTTGATAAGTGTTACTTAATTAGAAAGCGGTTTCCACGTGAGTTTGACGAGAACACAACACTTGAAAGTAGAACTTTTAGTTTCGCGAGTTTGAGTAAGGAAGGTAACAACTTCCTGTTCTTAACAGATACTAACAAGTTAGAAGAGAATTAACTTACAATTTTAATGAGAAATGTCATAATTTAGCGTAGAACCTCTGTTCTTTACTGGGTTCTACCAAGGGAAGGTAGCAACTCCCTATTTAAACGTCGAAGACTAGGTAAATTCACAAAACTGGTGGTTTTAGCCTTTATTAGAAGATGGTTCTGCTGTCCTATCCATAATACTTACGTAACTAACGGTTGGTTTGCTTATTTCAGGTACATTATCAACTATTGCCTAATACTAGATAAAATTGTCAGAATATTAAAACCTGTTATTGTCATTTGTGAATAACTGGCATGGATAACTTAGTATCGAACATAAATGGGCAAGGTTGGCTTTTTAACCTTGCTAACCTTTACATAACGGGGTTTGATTGATTTTGCCTTTGAACGTGAACACCGACATGAAATGGCGTTAAGCCGCGGTTGCGGTCATTATTAGGAACAGAATATACATCAGATATGGTTGATTTGATTACAAATAGCAATAACAGTATGTTTTGGCTTTAGAAACAAAGATACGGCAAATGTAGTTAAAAACTATACTCACTACAGCTTAATTAGTATTGATTTGACAATGAGACCGACCATTTGGTGGATTCCTGTTCTTGCGATTCGTCCGCACTCTTAACAAAGAGTGGCTTACGCGGACGAATCGAGGATATCCAGATTCGTCTGATGAGGACCCAATACGGAGTCCCCGTGACTCTAGGTCCTATAGCCTTAACCTCATTTGCATATTTGTTAACCTACCTAAACCTAGATTTCCTACGCAACCAAGTACTCACAAATTTCTAGATATACATGCAAGGCTTGCACCCTAAAACTACATTACTTATTACTACTTTTCCTGCGTACTATAGGAGTTCTGACATAGTTTCGGCACTTCATACAATTTATGCGCACCGAGAATCAATAACCATTCAGACGGTCACTTGCTCGATTATGATTAACAATTATACTGCATACAACGTACATACGAAGGTCCTAGGTAATCTAATATTGCCTACGTAATCCTATTTATTAACCAAACACAATTTAGACAACATTTATACAATACTTAAATTAAGAACTACTTATACCTCACCTATACAACATTCAGACTAGAACAGTTCCTATTAATAAAAATGCAATCATTCATACAAATCACGCATACACTTCATTCCTGCCTATGGTCTGAGCTTCGATCACTCCAGCGATGCTCACAACCTTCATCAGACAGAAGGAGTTTCCGCGAGTCAACGCACATACTGTCATGGAGATCAATACAATGCCATTTATACAGTTCACGCATACGCAAGCACACAATTTCTTAGGTAAGTACCTATCTAACTAATCCTAAAACAAACATGATTACAAACAATGTAGATGAAAGCTAATTCTAACTAATACTAATTATCCTATATTGCTAGCTATTACTTCACATGTACCAGATTAACTAAATCTAAGCGAGAATATGTTGTGAGTTTTAGGTATCTAAAACTCGGTTTATAGCGCAGAACTTTAGTGATTTTGAGAACTTTGTAATTTTACGAAAGCCGTGTGAGTAATGATTGCTAAGCAATCATTACTAAGCAAAACTACTATCAACAAACAAAACTACCAACAATGCTTGAATTAATTAATGGGGAAGCCGGTCATTCCCCGTGAAACGCTTAATTAATAATTATTTTAAAAAAGATTATGTTTGAGATTCTTATTTTAAAACTCGCTCATGTGTTTTTGACAACCTATTACTTTTGATTACCGACCTACGATAAGCAGTACAAATTACAAACAGTGACTTTAAGGCTTAACAAAGCCTGAGGTTGAAACAATATGGCCGGCAACTCCTAGTTGCCGGCTGTGGGGTGAATATTTCTATTAACTAACTTAATAAAAACAGGGTCGTAGTAAAGGGACCCTCTAACTCAAACTTAGGGGTTGGGTCCCCACTTAAATATCCCGTATACTACTTTAAAACCCCAATTTTGGGTCAAAAAGGACCTTGATAAAAAGATAGAAAATCATGGTCGTGGCTTGACCAAAAGTGCAAATAAAATAATAAAATAAATGAATGAGATAATCGGCGGTGGAGGTCAGCAAACCTCGATATACAGAGGGTGTCGGCACGAAAAACAGAAAAACAGAAATAGGGACAGTCCTCAAGACCTCCATCGAACAGGAGGGGTTTACATGAGCTGTCCCTTTATTTAAAATAATAAAATAATAACGAAGAACAAAGAAAACATGGAATAATATAAAATAAAAGTGGCCCAAGGCCCACGCATGCTATCATAACTAAAAAGATGGCCTGAAGGCCTCAAAAACTGCATAATAAAAAGTTGGCCCAATGGCCTCCAAAGTAAGGAAAAAGTTGGCCCGTAGGCCTTCAAAAAAAATAAGGCCACAAAGGGCCGAAAAATGCTGATTTGGCCGGGTATAACAAACCCAAAAGGCCCCTGAAAAGAAGGTAGTGTTCGTGTTAAAAAACTCAATTTCTTTTTCTCTGACCAGTGTGGGTCAGAGAAAAAGTCCCTATGCGTCCTAACCTGGGAAGGTGCGCTGAATTCCCTATGCAGGTAGCAACTGCACTAGGGAACGCACCGAATGGAGGGGGGAAAAAGCAACCTACTTCGGCTGCAACTCAACGAACACTGATTTGAAAATAAAATTTTGGACCGAGCTGACAGTTTTGCTGACAGCTCGGTGACAGGTCATTAGCGAGACCTGGAGCTCGCTTCTTCTTTGATTCTAAGGCAAAGCTTCTAGAAGATTCTAGAACCTTCTAGAAGCTTGCCACCTTTTCTGTGTGCTGCGCTGCAGCGGGCTGACCCAGCTGGCCGTTGGGGGTGGAAATTAATGAGATTTTGGATTTATTGCCCCCCAACTGACCCAATTTTGATATATTTTGGGGGCCAAAACTTGGCGAAATTTTGCGAAACTTTTGCTAACACATAAGTGCAACCAAAGGGAAAACTTCGTGAAATTTAGGAACTTTGATGAATTATTACACATGAAATATAATTTTCTATAAGTTACAACTTATATCATGATAATCTACGTACTTATCTACGTATATCTAGCTAATAACATTTATATTATTATTATTATTAAGGAGGGTAAGCCCCCTCTAAACCCAATGACTTGGACTTATCCTACTATTTTCCTTTTCGTTTTCTTGTTGTCCTTGTCCTCGGCCAAAAGTTCAAGCGAGGACAACTGCTAGGCCCAGAAGAAAGAGGCCTAGCAGAGAGAGAGAGAAGAAAGAAAAGGGATAGGGGAATAACACCTGACACAGGTGTAGACTGGGAGGTAGACAACCTCCCAGACAATAAAAAAGGAAAAGGTTTGCCTTAACTTTAAGGCAAAGAAAACCAATTTTAGCGCACTCCTTTTTGGAGTGATAAGATTACGAAACGAAAAGTAATCTTATAAAAACATTTTTCTTTATAACTTTCTTATTACTGGGAGTTGAAAAGTCGGGTTTGGATTTTTCGAATCAGTATCAAATTCTCTTTCATATAAGCCCAAGTCATTTTTCGACCAAAAATATCAAAATTAACTAATTACTACCTAATTAACGCATAATTATTACTAATTAACCCTACCTAACTACGTACTTAGCTATTTTGCACTTAGTATTGAACCATCTTCCAATATTAGTTGTTCTAGATGTACATTTCCATTTTATAGGCAATTTTACGACTAATTTTTGCCTTAACTATGCACATAAACTTTGTGTTTTAGGTTTATGACTTCCTGCTGACTAACATGTGAGCGTTAGTGATTAAATTATCTTGACGGGGAGGGCTATACTTGACTATTATGGGAGATACTCACCAATTCACCTAAGTTTAGTTTAGTTGTCGATTGTTATCTTCGTGTGGAGGTAACAACTCCATTTACTAAAAGGATGATAAACCGAAGGGATTAGGGGTGAAGTATCCCTCTTCACCTTTCCTGGATTAGTATCATTAGTAATCACGCGTTAGTAGGATTTAATTAAACTTAAAATCGTGTTTAAGACTAGTATTAATGTTTTAATTGAATGTGAACCATGAACCCTATTGGTGAATTTCTTGATTTCTACTGAATACTGGCAACTCTAGCTAGACAAACATGATAATCTATACAATTATTGCTTGGACATTATTTGACAATTACATTCCATATTGATGACCTTCGCTCTTCTTCGCAGTTCCGTAGCATGAGAATTCATCCTGGTGATTTGATCATTTTGAAACCTCTTTTAAAGCTGATTTCAGATTACTTTTAACATTTTATTTTATTAATTCCATTACA
>JASAND010008372.1:0-39527 GCA_030248195.1 Trissonchulus latispiculum
AACTTACGTTTAATCAAGTGCACCATCAGACCTTTTTTAAGTGCGGCGATTCCAATTTTTGTTTCAGTGGCACACGCCCGCAAACTGACATGCGAGCCATCCATGAAACTATCCAACGCATCTGCAATCCGTTTGGAAGTATAACGCTTCTTCATATCTGTAACAGCAGATAATAATTCAAAGATACTTATATGTTAAACTTGACGGGGCCCCAATTTATGCAACGGGTATAAGCTTGTATGATTTACACATCAGTGTACAAAATATACAAAGGGACAGGTTAGGACTAGGTTAAAAGCGCACTAATATGGACCAGCTTCGCTGAACAACCCATATTCGCGGGTACGCATGCTTTTAACTTTACCTTTCTTTTAAGGTGCTAGTTCGAGTTCGTGTATTTTTGGGCTTTAAAAGCGCAATTGTCGTTGAAATTCGTTCAAATTGCTACAATTACATCACAAGAATAAAAATGCTCCGATGGAGCATGAAAAATGCAATATGGGTGACACTGGGTTTTAAGCGGACAAAGGACTAGGTTTTAAATCGTTACTATGGGAGGGACAGGTTAGGACTAGGTTAAAAGCGCACTAATATGGACCAGCTTCGCTGAACAACCCATATTCGCGGGTACGCATGCACCACTCCGCATTTGACCGTTTGGTGTTTTTATGTTTGGCTGAATTACGTTGAGATAAGATAATTGAATTGAAGTTTAACTGTATACATAATTTTGTGATTAGACTGGTGTTTTTTAACTAATTGGACTAAGCTTGACATTTTTTAGTATTGATATGTTAGAAAATATGAACATTTGAACTGTTTTGTGCTATGCACATGATTTTGCTACAGAAGTAAAAACATGTTACATTTTATCAAGAGCACATAATACATAAGAGTATGACAGAAGAGTATGTGTATTATGTACTCTTGATTTTATTAAAATACCTTTAACCTGTGTAACGTTACTGAGAGATCCAATCAGTACCATAAAGCCACGAGCATTCCAACAAAGCCATAAGGCACCCAGCCAGAACCTAAAGCTTTAAGTCACGCCTTTGAAACATAAGAAGTTCAAGTGTCGCTTTCTTCATCTTTAGCCCTGTTCCTTGTTCTAACTATCCTGCACGCACCGAAACAATTACATTCAGTAAATAATGGCCAACAGGATGTTTTGAAGCTATAAATTACAAGCATTGAAGCTACAATTACATTCATATAAATTAGGACTTATCGTGGAAACCTTTAATCTTGCGATTGAACCGGTGTTGCTGTGATACACCGCAAAGACATAAAACATCCGCCATTGCACATATCCTAGATTGGCGGACTTGTCAACATTTCCATGGAATGTGCTACCTGCGATGCGCAATCAGCAACATTCTTGGAACTCAAACATTTGTGTCGCGCAAATTGCTAAATTCTGGAATGATTAGCAACAATCCGCGGAGTCTATATTCCAGTTACACAAGTCGTAAAATTCCAACACAAGTAACAAATTTCCTTGCCAACATTCCATAGTGCCTCGCAATTAGCCAAATGCCTCGGAATTTGGCAGTTTAGCCAGAGTCAGAATGTTTTCATAGACGCAGAAACCGTGACATATAATCAATCTCAACTAACCGGAGCTTTTGCTTTTACGGAGTACCATCATTGCTGTCCTCTGCAGGATTCGACGTCATCTTCACCATCTCTTGGAGTAGTTTGTGAATTTGTTTCCGCTGACCATAGCAACGTTGCTCATCCTTCGGTTCAATGGGCGGCGGAAAGATAATCATTCTCAACCAACCGGAGCTTTTGCAGGAATAGCGTCAACTTACGTTTAATCAAGTGCACCATCAGTCCTTTTTTAAGTGCGGCGATTCCAATTTTTGTTTCAGTGGCACACGCCCGCAAACTGACATACGAGCCATCCATGAAACTATCCAACGCATCTGCAATCCGTTTGGGAGTATAACGCTTCTTCATATCTGTAACAGCAGATAATAATTCAAAGATATGGGTAAAACCCACATTTTCGGATTTTGGCAAAAACTTTTTTATTATAATGGGTTAGGTCTAGGTAAAAGCGCATTTATATGGACCACTTCGCTGACAACCCATATGGCGGGTACCTTGCTTTTAACTTTACCTTTCTTTTAAGGTGCTAGTTCGGGTTCGTGTATTTTTGGGCTTTAAAAGCGCAATTGTCGTTGAAATTCGTTCAAATTGCTACAATTACATCACAAGAATAAAAATGCTCCGATGGAGCATGAAAAATGCAATATGGGTGACACTGGGTTTTAAGCGGACAAAGGACTAGGTTTTAAATCGTTACTATGGGAGGGACAGGTGGGGGGGGGGGGGGGGTAGGACTAGGTTAAAAGCGCACAATATGGCCAGCTTCATGCAACCCATATTCGCGGGTGGGGGGGGGACGCATGCACCACTCCGCATTTGACCGTTTGTTTATGTGCTGACTACGTTGAGATAAGATATTGAATCGAAGTTCAACTGTATACATATTTTTGTGGGGGGGGAGGGGTATTAAGGGTGTGGGGGGGGGGGGGGGGGGGGGGGGGGGGGGGGGGGGGGGGGGGGGGGGGGGGGGGGGGGGGGGGGGGGGGGGGATAGCTGTGTGTTGCCTCGTGACGGGATTGTGGGGGGTGTAGATGTGTTTACTGAGTGGAGGGGGGGGGGGGGGGGGGGGGAGGGGGGGGAGGGGGGGGACAATCTGATTGTAGTAAGGAAGGTGTAGAAAAAAGCTTGTAAGGTTGTTGGATATATGGAGTTCGCTGTGGCGTGGGTTGAAGGATGGGCGGGGGGCGGGAACAGAAGTAAACATGGTTCTTTATCAAGAGCACATAATACATAAGAGTATGACAGAAGAGTATGTGTATTATGTACTCTTGATTTTATTAAAATACCTTTAACCTGTGTAACGTTACTGAGAGATCCAATCAGTACCATAAAGCCACGAGCATTCCAACAAAGCCATAAGGCACCCAGCCAGAACCTAAAGCTTTAAGTCACGCCTTTGAAACATAAGAAGTTCAAGTGTCGCTTTCTTCATCTTTAGCCCTGTTCCTTGTTCTAACTATCCTGCACGCACCGAAACAATTACATTCAGTAAATAATGGCCAACAGGATGTTTTGAAGCTATAAATTACAAGCATTGAAGCTACAATTACATTCATATAAATTAGGACTTATCGTGGAAACCTTTAATCTTGCGATTGAACCGGTGTTGCTGTGATACACCGCAAAGACATAAAACATCCGCCATTGCACATATCCTAGATTGGCGGACTTGTCAACATTTCCATGGAATGTGCTACCTGCGATGCGCAATCAGCAACATTCTTGGAACTCAAACATTTGTGTCGCGCAAATTGCTAAATTCTGGAATGATTAGCAACAATCCGCGGAGTCTATATTCCAGTTACACAAGTCGTAAAATTCCAACACAAGTAACAAATTTCCTTGCCAACATTCCATAGTGCCTCGCAATTAGCCAAATGCCTCGGAATTTGGCAGTTTAGCCAGAGTCAGAATGTTTTCATAGACGCAGAAACCGTGACATATAATCAATCTCAACTAACCGGAGCTTTTGCTTTTACGGAGTACCATCATTGCTGTCCTCTGCAGGATTCGACGTCATCTTCACCATCTCTTGGAGTAGTTTGTGAACTTGTTTCCGCTGACCAGTAGCAACGTTGCTCATCCTTCGGTTCAATGGGCGGCGGAAAGATAATCATTCTCAACCAACCGGAGCTTTTGCAGGAATAGCGTCAACTTACGTTTAATCAAGTGCACCATCAGACCTTTGTTAAGTGCGGCGATTCCAATTTTTGTTTCAGTGGCACACGCCCGCAAACTGACATGCGAGCCATCCATGAAACTATCCAACGCATCTGCAATCCGTTTGGGAGTATAACGCTTCTTCATATCTGTAACAGCAGATAAGAATTCAAAGATATGGGTAAAACCCACATTTTCGGATTTTGGCAAGAACTTTTTTATTATAATGGCTTAGGTCTAGGTGAGAGCTTTATATACCATCGTACATGGCGTACTTTCTCTTAACTTTACCTTTCTTTTAAGGTGCTAGTTCGGGTTCGTGTATTTTTGGGCTTTAAAAGCGCAATTGTCGTTGAAATTCGTTCAAATTGCTTCAATTACATCACAAGAATAAAAATGCTCCGATGGAGCATGAAAAATGCAATATGGGTGACACTGGGTTTTAAGCCGACAAAGGACTAGGTTTTAAATCGTTACTATGGGAGGGACAGGTTAGGACTAGGTTAAAAGTGCACTAATATGGACCAGCTTCGCTGAACAACCGATATTCGCGGGTACGCATGCACCACTCCGCATTTGACCGTTTGGTGTTTTTATGTTTGGCTGAATTACGTTGAGATAAGATAATTGAATTGAAGTTTAACTGTATACATAATTTTGTGATTAGACTGGTGTTTTTTAACTAATTGGACTAAGCTTGACATTTTTTAGTATTGATATGTTAGAAAATATGAACATTTGAACTGTTTTGTGCTATGCACATGATTTTGCTACAGAAGTAAAAACATGTTACATTTTATCAAGAGCACATAATACATAAGAGTATGACAGAAGAGTATGTGTATTATGTACTCTTGATTTTATTAAAATACCTTTAACCTGTGTAACGTTACTGAGAGATCCAATCAGTACCATAAAGCCACGAGCATTCCAACAAAGCCATAAGGCACCCAGCCAGAACCTAAAGCTTTAAGTCACGCCTTTGAAACATAAGAAGTTCAAGTGTCCCCTTATTCATCTTTAGCCTGTTCCTTGTTCTAACTATCCTGCACGCACCGAAACAATTACATTCAGTAAATAATGGCCAACAGGATGTTTTGAAGCTATAAATTACAAGCATTGAAGCTACAATTACATTCATATAAATTAGGACTTATCGTGGAAACCTTTAATCTTGCGATTGAACCGGTGTTGCTGTGATACACCGCAAAGACATAAAACATCCGCCATTGCACATATCCTAGATTGGCGGACTTGTCAACATTTCCATGGAATGTGCTACCTGCGATGCGCAATCAGCAACATTCTTGGAACTCAAACATTTGTGTCGCGCAAATTGCTAAATTCTGGAATGATTAGCAACAATCCGCGAGTCTATATTCCAGTTACACAAGTCGTAAAATTCCAACACAAGTAACAAATTTCCTTGCCAACATTCCATAGTGCCTCGCAATTAGCCAATGCCTCGGAATTTGGCAGTTCAGCCAGAGTCAGAATGTTTTCGTAGACGCAGAAACCGTGACATATAATCATTCTCAACTAACCGGAGCTTTTGCTTTTACGGAGTACCATCATTGCTGTCCTCTGCAGGATTCGACGTCATCTTCACCATCTCTTGGTGTAGTTTGTGAATTTGTTTCCGCTGACCATAGCAACGTTGCTCATCCTTCGGTTCAATGGGCGGCGGAAAGATAATCATTCTCAACCAACCGGAGCTTTTACAGGAATAGCGTCAACTTACGTTTAATCAAGTGCACCATCAGACCTTTTTTAAGTGCGGCGATTCCAATTTTTGTTTCAGTGGCACACGCCCGCAAACTGACATACGAGCCATCCATGAAACTATCCAACGCATCTGCAATCCGTTTGGGAGTATAACGCTTCTTCATATCTGTAACAGCAGATAATAATTCAAAGATATGGGTAAAACCCACATTTTCGGATTTTGGCAAGAACTTTTTTATTATAATGGCTTAGGTCTAGGTGAGAGCTTTATATATCATCGTACATGGCGTACTTTCTTTTAACTTTACCTTTCTTTTAAGGTGCTAGTTCAGGTTCGTGTATTTTTGGGCTTTGAAAGCGCAATTGTCGTTGAAATTCGTTCAAATTGCTACAATTACATCACAAGAATAAAAATGCTCCGATGGAGCATAAAAAATGCAATATGGGTGACACTGGGTTTTAAGCGGCCAGAGGACTAGGTTTTAAATCGTTAATATGGGAGGGGCAGGTCTCCATGGCAGGACCTCCAGGGGCAGGTCAGGAGAAATCCATCTCATATTATCATTGTTATCAGCTTCACCAGCCGACAGGTAAGGGGTAGAGTCCGCAGACGGGTCACAGGTCTACAAAGAACAAAAAGTTAAATAAAGATAGTGAACAAAAGTACACTAGGTTGTCGGCGAATCAATATGGGCACAGCTTCATTGAACCCATATTCGCGGGTTGTAGAAATTATATATATTATATATAAAACAAACAAATTAATTCAAGACGCATTTTGAAATAAATAGTAAATCTTATTTAACAAATTCAAAATTTAATATAGAAGATTTAGCTGAAGTGGAGAAGCCGTCAATGGAATACCCCACTTTTCTGTGACTTTTAACACATTCAATGGTCTGACATTGACGTAATTGTTATGATGTGCTGACTAACAAGTTGTTCCAGCTAGCAGTTTATACTCAATCGAAGCTCTTCATCTAAATACTTTATATTTTATGTTCTAACATGCAATACTAATAACATTCTACAGCAGAATGAGCCTATTGTAGGATCAAATCCCAGAGACACCACACTAATGACGTTTATACAGTTCTAATTAAAGGCGTAAGTAATATTCATTTCTTAAATGGCATGAATCATTGACAGTTAAATCAAGTGCGCTTAAAGGTGCATAAGATATGTATTAATTGACCACATACTAACCTGGCATTGCAAAGTTATCGTCTCAAAAAGGACATACTGCATAGTTAGTATTTTAAAAGATTTGCATACAACCTGCAGAAAAGCCAGGTCTGTCGAAGGTCCGAGCAGGGCCGATACGAAGGAGTACTTTGTGGGCTTTTATCTGCCGATACTGCATCATTTCAAACAAAGTATCACGTTCTACGGTAGTACGGAGCAGTTCACCCGACTAGGATGGGCGGAGGAATTGCCTGTTCCACGTTTATCGGATCGGATTCTCTATTCGGCGTGTCATCCATTCGCGCAAAATAACCCAGCCGTTTCAGGCGGTTTGTTCGCAAGCGACATTCCATTGGAGTTCTATTTCCAGCACGTTCTCTCAGTTTGGTGTTGCCTGCTCGATCCTCCCGAGATAATCCCGCATCTCTGAGCTTGAGCGGTACCAGAAGAATATGCCTGATGTGATTGCAGCTAAGCTAAGTATCTGAAGCCAACGCGAAGAAATTAAATTTAGTAATTATTGGCCTACCGCAACGCGGCGATGCACTGGAAACGGTGCGCATGTTTGCAAAATTGCAAGTTGTTTAGATGTTGATTCGAATTCCGTTGACTGAGTGTTTCGAGACGGCCCAAGCAGGACGGAAGGTCGGTTTCCGGAACTCTGGGGCTAGGGCAGCCTTTCTCCGTGGTTTCCGGCAGCTGTCCTAGGCGATGGGTGACGACCGTTTTGCCTGGTGCCGCCCAGACCTCAACGGCGGAATGCAACAACGGGAAGCGGACAGTAAATGGGAGCTCGAAGCACGCAGAGCTAATCATGAAAATGTTGTCATTAGTCAAGGAAGGTGTAGAAAACAAGCATTGTTAAAGGTTGTTGGATATATCGGAGTTACGTGCCAGTACGTGTTCCTGCCTAGCGTGATGTATTAAGAGCTTTATTTGTGGTTAATTAAAAAACCTTAAAGGATTTTCCGTTTGCATATTTTGGAGCCCCCCGTGAGGAAGAAAAGGCCCTCAGCAAAGTCTACGAAGTAGTGGGAATGCTCAAAATACCAAAGGAAACAGATGAGTCCAAGACTGATTGGTTCTTCATTGTTTTTGGCTTTAAAAGTCTGGGCAAGAGTACATAATACATAAGAGTATGACAGAAGAGTATGTGTATTATGTACTCTTGATTTTATTAAAATACCTTTAACCTGTGTAACGTTACTGAGAGATCCAATCAGTACCATAAAGCCACGAGCATTCCAACAAAGCCATAAGGCACCCAGCCAGAACCTAAAGCTTTAAGTCACGCCTTTGAAACATAAGAAGTTCAAGTGTCGCTTTCTTCATCTTTAGCCCTGTTCCTTGTTCTAACTATCCTGCACGCACCGAAACAATTACATTCAGTAAATAATGGCCAACAGGATGTTTTGAAGCTATAAATTACAAGCATTGAAGCTACAATTACATTCATATAAATTAGGACTTATCGTGGAAACCTTTAATCTTGCGATTGAACCGGTGTTGCTGTGATACACCGCAAAGACATAAAACATCCGCCATTGCACATATCCTAGATTGGCGGACTTGTCAACATTTCCATGGAATGTGCTACCTGCGATGCGCAATCAGCAACATTCTTGGAACTCAAACATTTGTGTCGCGCAAATTGCTAAATTCTGGAATGATTAGCAACAATCCGCGGAGTCTATATTCCAGTTACACAAGTCGTAAAATTCCAACACAAGTAACAAATTTCCTTGCCAACATTCCATAGTGCCTCGCAATTAGCCAAATGCCTCGGAATTTGGCAGTTTAGCCAGAGTCAGAATGTTTTCATAGACGCAGAAACCGTGACAAATAATCATTCTCAACTAACCGGAGCTTTTGCTTTTACAGAGTACCATCATTGCTGTCCTCTGCAGGATTCGGCGAGAACCCGCACCGACGTCATCTTCACCATCTCTTGGAGTAGTTTGTGAACTTGTTTCCGCTGACCAGTAGCAACGTTGCTCATCCTTCGGTTCAATGGGCGGCGGAAAGATAATCATTCTCAACCAACCGGAGCTTTTGCAGGAATAGCGTCAACTTACGTTTAATCAAGTGCACCATCAGACCTTTGTTAAGTGCGGCGATTCCAATTTTTGTTTCAGTGGCACACGCCCGCAAACTGACATGCGAGCCATCCATGAAACTATCCAACGCATCTGCAATCCGTTTGGGAGTATAACGCTTCTTCATATCTGTAACAGCAGATAAGAATTCAAAGATATGGGTAAAACCCACATTTTCGGATTTTGGCAAGAACTTTTTTATTATAATGGCTTAGGTCTAGGTGAGAGCTTTATATACCATCGTACATGGCGTACTTTCTCTTAACTTTACCTTTCTTTTAAGGTGCTAGTTCGGGTTCGTGTATTTTTGGGCTTTAAAAGCGCAATTGTCGTTGAAATTCGTTCAAATTGCTTCAATTACATCACAAGAATAAAAATGCTCCGATGGAGCATGAAAAATGCAATATGGGTGACACTGGGTTTTAAGCCGACAAAGGACTAGGTTTTAAATCGTTACTATGGGAGGGACAGGTTAGGACTAGGTTAAAAGTGCACTAATATGGACCAGCTTCGCTGAACAACCGATATTCGCGGGTACGCATGCACCACTCCGCATTTGACCGTTTGGTGTTTTTATGTTTGGCTGAATTACGTTGAGATAAGATAATTGAATTGAAGTTTAACTGTATACATAATTTTGTGATTAGACTGGTGTTTTTTAACTAATTGGACTAAGCTTGACATTTTTTAGTATTGATATGTTAGAAAATATGAACATTTGAACTGTTTTGTGCTATGCACATGATTTTGCTACAGAAGTAAAAACATGTTACATTTTATCAAGAGCACATAATACATAAGAGTATGACAGAAGAGTATGTGTATTATGTACTCTTGATTTTATTAAAATACCTTTAACCTGTGTAACGTTACTGAGAGATCCAATCAGTACCATAAAGCCACGAGCATTCCAACAAAGCCATAAGGCACCCAGCCAGAACCTAAAGCTTTAAGTCACGCCTTTGAAACATAAGAAGTTCAAGTGTCGCTTTATTCATCTTTAGCCTGTTCCTTGTTCTAACTATCCTGCACGCACCGAAACAATTACATTCAGTAAATAATGGCCAACAGGATGTTTTGAAGCTATAAATTACAAGCATTGAAGCTACAATTACATTCATATAAATTAGGACTTATCGTGGAAACCTTTAATCTTGCGATTGAACCGGTGTTGCTGTGATACACCGCAAAGACATAAAACATCCGCCATTGCACATATCCTAGATTGGCGGACTTGTCAACATTTCCATGGAATGTGCTACCTGCGATGCGCAATCAGCAACATTCTTGGAACTCAAACATTTGTGTCGCGCAAATTGCTAAATTCTGGAATGATTAGCAACAATCCGCGAGTCTATATTCCAGTTACACAAGTCGTAAAATTCCAACACAAGTAACAAATTTCCTTGCCAACATTCCATAGTGCCTCGCAATTAGCCAATGCCTCGGAATTTGGCAGTTCAGCCAGAGTCAGAATGTTTTCGTAGACGCAGAAACCGTGACATATAATCATTCTCAACTAACCGGAGCTTTTGCTTTTACGGAGTACCATCATTGCTGTCCTCTGCAGGATTCGACGTCATCTTCACCATCTCTTGGTGTAGTTTGTGAATTTGTTTCCGCTGACCATAGCAACGTTGCTCATCCTTCGGTTCAATGGGCGGCGGAAAGATAATCATTCTCAACCAACCGGAGCTTTTACAGGAATAGCGTCAACTTACGTTTAATCAAGTGCACCATCAGACCTTTTTTAAGTGCGGCGATTCCAATTTTTGTTTCAGTGGCACACGCCCGCAAACTGACATACGAGCCATCCATGAAACTATCCAACGCATCTGCAATCCGTTTGGGAGTATAACGCTTCTTCATATCTGTAACAGCAGATAATAATTCAAAGATATGGGTAAAACCCACATTTTCGGATTTTGGCAAGAACTTTTTTATTATAATGGCTTAGGTCTAGGTGAGAGCTTTATATATCATCGTACATGGCGTACTTTCTTTTAACTTTACCTTTCTTTTAAGGTGCTAGTTCAGGTTCGTGTATTTTTGGGCTTTGAAAGCGCAATTGTCGTTGAAATTCGTTCAAATTGCTACAATTACATCACAAGAATAAAAATGCTCCGATGGAGCATAAAAAATGCAATATGGGTGACACTGGGTTTTAAGCGGCCAGAGGACTAGGTTTTAAATCGTTAATATGGGAGGGGCAGGTCTCCATGGCAGGACCTCCAGGGGCAGGTCAGGAGAAATCCATCTCATATTATCATTGTTATCAGCTTCACCAGCCGACAGGTAAGGGGTAGAGTCCGCAGACGGGTCACAGGTCTACAAAGAACAAAAAGTTAAATAAAGATAGTGAACAAAAGTACACTAGGTTGTCGGCGAATCAATATGGGCACAGCTTCATTGAACCCATATTCGCGGGTTGTAGAAATTATATATATTATATATAAAACAAACAAATTAATTCAAGACGCATTTTGAAATAAATAGTAAATCTTATTTAACAAATTCAAAATTTAATATAGAAGATTTAGCTGAAGTGGAGAAGCCGTCAATGGAATACCCCACTTTTCTGTGACTTTTAACACATTCAATGGTCTGACATTGACGTAATTGTTATGATGTGCTGACTAACAAGTTGTTCCAGCTAGCAGTTTATACTCAATCGAAGCTCTTCATCTAAATACTTTATATTTTATGTTCTAACATGCAATACTAATAACATTCTACAGCAGAATGAGCCTATTGTAGGATCAAATCCCAGAGACACCACACTAATGACGTTTATACAGTTCTAATTAAAGGCGTAAGTAATATTCATTTCTTAAATGGCATGAATCATTGACAGTTAAATCAAGTGCGCTTAAAGGTGCATAAGATATGTATTAATTGACCACATACTAGCCTGGCATTGCAAAGTTATCGTCTCAAAAAGGACATACTGCATAGTTAGTATTTTAAAAGATTTGCATACAACCTGCAGAAAAGCCAGGTCTGTCGAAGGTCCGAGCAGGGCCGATACGAAGGAGTACTTTGTGGGCTTTTATCTGCCGATACTGCATCATTTCAAACAAAGTATCACGTTCTACGGTAGTACGGAGCAGTTCACCCGACTAGGATGGGCGGAGGAATTGCCTGTTCCACGTTTATCGGATCGGATTCTCTATTCGGCGTGTCATCCATTCGCGCAAAATGACCCAGCCATTTCAGGCGGTTTGTTCGCAAGCGACATTCCATTGGAGTTCTATTTCCAGCACGTTCTCTCAGTTTGGTGTTGCCTGCTCGATCCTCCCGAGATAATCCCGCATCTCTGAGCTTGAGCGGTACCAGAAGAATATGCCTGATGTGATTGCAGCTAAGCTAAGTATCTGAAGCCAACGCGAAGAAATTAAATTTAGTAATTATTGGCCTACCGCAACGCGGCGATGCACTGGAAACGGTGCGCATGTTTGCAAAATTGCAAGTTGTTTAGATGTTGATTCGAATTCCGTTGACTGAGTGTTTCGAGACGGCCCAAGCAGGACGGAAGGTCGGTTTCCGGAACTCTGGGGCTAGGGCAGCCTTTCTCCGTGGTTTCCGGCAGCTGTCCTAGGCGATGGGTGACGACCGTTTTGCCTGGTGCCGCCCAGACCTCAACGGCGGAATGCAACAACGGGAAGCGGACAGTAAATGGGAGCTCGAAGCACGCAGAGCTAATCATGAAAATGTTGTCATTAGTCAAGGAAGGTGTAGAAAACAAGCATTGTTAAAGGTTGTTGGATATATCGGAGTTACGTGCCAGTACGTGTTCCTGCCTAGCGTGATGTATTAAGAGCTTTATTTGTGGTTAATTAAAAAACCTTAAAGGATTTTCCGTTTGCATATTTTGGAGCCCCCCGTGAGGAAGAAAAGGCCCTCAGCAAAGTCTACGAAGTAGTGGGAATGCTCAAAATACCAAAGGAAACAGATGAGTCCAAGACTGATTGGTTCTTCATTGTTTTTGGCTTTAAAAGTCTGGGCAAGAGTACATAATACATAAGAGTATGACAAGCGTCATACGCTATGTATTATGAGCTCGCTACATCCTCAGCACGCTATCGGCTGACCCCCCCCCCATAAATCAGACCCCCTTGACCCCGCCCCTATACATGTACGGGGTCCAAACGGGGGGTCGGGGTCTATGTTAGTATACTTACATGTTAAACTTGACGGGGCCCCAATTTGTGTATGGGGTTTAAGCTTGTATGATTTACACATCTGTGTACAAAATATACAAGCACGAGCCCGATCCCCCGTTTGGACGCCGTACATGTATAGGGGCGGGGTGAGGGGGGGTCTGATTTATGGGGGTGGGTCAGCCGATAGCGCATCGGATGTAGCGAGCTCATAATACATAGAGTATGCCAGCTGTCATACTCTTATGTATTATGTACTCTTGGTCTGGGTGAAGAGTCACCGAGTTTGCATTTAAGGTGGTGGTATCCTTTTGTGCAGTGCTTTTATGGTGATTTTTTGAAACGCTATAACTTTCGCAATTTTAGGAGTTGAAAAGAGCTTTATACATCGTTTTAAAACTTATTATCTGTAAAATCTCATTAGCTTACGAAACTAGCAAAATTAGCAAAAAAGTGGCAGAAATTTTTAGACTTGCTGACATCTAACAGGATGGATATAGACCAATCATTTTTGCACATCGATGTCTCAAAACTGAAGAATCTTGTTTTGTCTTGAGAAATTTTTTCTTGTGCTATCATACGGAGGACATATGGGCCGAGGGACGTTTTTTTTGGATTTGGCTCAACAAGTCTCAATACTCCAGAACATCCGGCAAATGTGCGGCGACACGAAATTTCGCAACTTTGTATTCAGTTTTCTCGCAACTGGAGTTGTTTTAGCTCAAACCAAGAAAAACGTCCCTCCGCAGAAGTACGAATTTTAATTCTGCCAAAAATGTCCGGAATCCGTTGAGCACTTTTTGAGAAATCGATGTTCGAAACAAAATAATCGCAGTTTCGCCAAAATGGTTCGGCCAAATCTCTAGGTTAAAGCAATAAAGTTCGGCTAATAGGCATTCATAAAATGTGCATTTAGACGCTGTATCGATTGAGCATAAATAAGCCAGCTTCGTCCTTAACATGTGGCAGTAATTTTGAAAAAACTGATTTCCTCGAAAATGGCCATTTTTTGACCCAAAAAACAGTTTTTTGCTTACACTGACTTAACCACTGGAGATCGCTCAAATGTTGTAAAAGCAAAACTGTTTATTTTCGTGTCCTCTTTCCAGCCATAACAGCCAATACCGTGTATTGTCCACCTACTGGGAGCCTAAGGCCAAAAGCCAAAACTTTCCTATCTTTCGGGCTAAAAATACAGGACTAGTCCCGGAATGTTAAAGAGCACGGAACTAGGTTATTTCGTAAGTTTTAGCCATAGTTTTTTATAAATCTTGCGTTTAAACCAATTTTAGAAAAAAACATTCTTAAACATACGTATAGGCACTGATTTATATACTCATAAAATCTAGATTTGGTTTTCATCATTGTGGATTCCCCCCAGGTCTATGTAACCCCCCAAATCAGCCTTTCCGGCGACCCCTCTTCTAAAAATTGTCGAACTCTTTATGCCACCATAGCTATGGCTGGCCAAAATATCTGGAGTGGGGGGGATGGTTCTGACCATAGGTGTGTTAGGGGGGACCCCCACCAAAACGACAAATTCTGGCGACCCCCCCCCCTGATTTTTAGATTTCACTACCCTTCTCCCCTCCCGATTTTTGGCTGAAAGTGGACAAAAAGGCAAAAAATTGAAACTTTAGGGGAATTTTGGCTTATGGTTCCGACGGAAGCAGCGGAAGGGGTCCGCAAATTGTGCCGAAAACCCCCAGTTTTAATTTTGTTGCTATTTTGGGTACTTTTTGGTCAGAAATCGGGGAGGGGGTAGCAAATTCTGAAAATCTGGGGTGGGGGGCTCGAGCAGTCGTTTGGGGATGGGGGCTTCCCCCACCCCCAGCACAACTATGGTCACGTCCCCCACAAGTGTTTTGCACAGCGAAACTGGAGCATTGTAAGCTTTAATTATGATGTTTAGATTTCTGACACATCTCGCCACCAGTT
Source organism: Trissonchulus latispiculum (assembly GCA_030248195.1). Lineage (NCBI taxonomy): Eukaryota > Metazoa > Nematoda > Enoplea > Enoplida > Ironidae > Trissonchulus > Trissonchulus latispiculum. Next base: position 14,882 of record JASAND010008372.1, read on the forward strand.
AATAATTAATATAGGTCCCAGAGCCAGAGTACACTCAATAATCACTTCTCATAAAGAAATTGTCCCCATCCATGGGCGCTTTCGAAGCCATAAGATAGCTATCTAAGACTTGGCAGTTATTGTTCTGAAGGAAACGGGTTGAGTTTTCTGCTTTCAAAGTAGTGATTCCAAAAATTGTTGTGACTGTGCTTGTAGCACTAACATACACTTTTTAATCTCTTTAATTTCGCAACGGAATTTTTTTCGATTTCGGTGGTTGACAGCATCAAGCCATTTTCACACCCAATGCTGAAACTGTTTTCTAAATTTTATTCAAGTTGACGACATTCTGTAATTAGCACTGATAGCACTGAACAGCACTGTGTTAGCACTACGACAGTTTCGGCACTATCGATGTTCGGTCGGTGGGTGCACGGGTGGGTGCTAAGTGCACCTAGGTTTATTTCTTAACAAAAAGTTTGCTAGCACACTAACCAGAAAACCAAAATCCTTGAAACTCACAGACAGTTTGCCCCTGTTAGAGCCTAATATTTGGCAAAAAGCTGGGGTAGGCTAGGGGCTGTCAATTTGTCAGTCTTTTTGCGCTCTTTCATGTGGTTGAGTCAAATATGTCATATAAAACATAGATAAAATTTTGATTATTTGCGCATGCGCGAAGCCATGATGGTAGCTAGCCAATTATGCGCTCGCTGACACCAAAACATTGTGCAAAGATAGCCTGCCGTCCTAGCTTACTTCTCCTAAAATTTTGTCAAGATTTCTTCATCCATACCAAGATTATGTAGAAAATCCCGCTAGTGGTACTACCACCTTGTCAATTCTTACGTAGCATGGGGCGATTTCGTTCCGTGGATCACAGGTGTGCGTGGGGCATAGGTGTAACGGAGATTTGGGGTGGGGGGTCGCGAAAAGTCGATTTGGGGGGAGGGTTAAGAAAAGTTTGCTGGGGGGGGGTTGGCGAAAAATTTCGAAAAAAGTAAACTGTGAATGATCTGTGACAATACAAGAATCGAGCACTTCAAAACATTTGACTAATTTACCCCCTACCGTGCCCTACCGAATTTAACTTTGAGCAAGCATAAGTTTATTTGGTTACCGCGTTTAACAAAACAGCCAACCCGTTTATCCCTATACCACCCAGTTCCCATTATACGTTTTGATAATGTTGTCCGATTGGGTTAAAACTTTGCATGTAGGTAGGGATGGATGAAGTAGCGACTGAAGCTTAGGTAGCTTATCCCGATTTAATTACCATTGAACATAGTAATGGCAAATTATCCCACGCATGATCGTCTTCCAACAGCTATCTCGTAGGCTGCCATCACAACAAGTAGGCTCCTAAAAGGAGCAGTATCTCGACTCAGAGGCAAGTCTTCATCAGTCCTGTTTAATTAGGCCTATTTTATATTTCATATAGCTTCCAATTCATATAGCTTCCAAAAGGGATCCTTTAAAATGACAGAAGGACAAGAAATAAAAATGCTCATCTGGAGCATAAAAAAAGTAATATGGGTGATGGTGAGGTTGTAAAATCAAAGGAGGACTAGTCTTTAAAATACTTAATATGGGGGCTAGGTTCAAAAATAGAAGAGGACTAGGTTGTGAGCTAATTAATATGGGCACAGCTTCGCCGAACAACCCATATTCGCGGGATTTCACGCTTCGTCTTAACTTTTGTCGCTTACAGAGCTATCAGTGTCAGTCAGTAATAAGAAATTTAAGAAGTTGAACAGTCATTGAATATATTTAGTTGTTTGCATAAACTGTTAGACTTGCTAGGAATATATACTTAAATTATCATGATGTGGTCGTGTTGAACTGCAGCAAGCAACGAGATGAGATCTAAGGATATTATGCTAAAGCTATTGGTTCAAGCAGGAAGGAAATAGAAGATCAGAGTCCTAAAATTATTCTTGAGATATAAATGGATGAAATGCACTGGTTAGTATAAAGAGTTTCTCAAAGAAAAAGTTTGCTAAAATAAAAGTTCCGTTACGCTCGAATACATATATACGTAACGTAGCAGTAGAGATTGTTTATGCACTATAAACTAAATGTAGCTTGGATGGATATGCATAATGATTTACGTTTATAAACCGCGAATATGGGTTGTTCGGCGAAGCTGTGCCCATATTAATTCGCTCACAACCTAGTCCTCTTCTATTTTTGAACCTAGCCCCCATATTAAGCATTTTAAAGACTAGTCCTCCTTTGATTTTACAACCTCACCATCACCCATATTACTTTTTTTATGCTCCAGAGGAGCATTTTTATTTCTTGTATATATATATTATGTAGGGGCGCGATAGCGCCCCTACATTAATATGGGTATAATGGCGTCTGCGCGGCCCCCTGGAGACCGTGTTGGCCTGGTGCCAGCTAATTAGAGGTTCGGGAGGGGTAAAAATGTTTCCATCGTAAAGTACTCGAGTAGTACTACAAGTATCACCATACTTTTGGTTCGAATTCGAAACTTCAAATTTTTGCACTTGGCATTAGAGGTTCGGGAGGGGTAAAAATGTTTCCATCGTAAAGTACTCGAGTAGTACTACAAGTATCACCATACTTTTGGTTCGAATTCGAAACTTCAAATTTTTGCACTTGGCAACAGTTAGTTTGCGTTTGCTTTTTTTTCTAGGTGAATAACGCTTTTCGGAAGTGCATTTTCTAGCGAAGTGTTGGAACGTTGTGGGCATTTTGGTCCAATACTACTGTTATATGTTGGTAGACAGTATCCTCCCATGCTACCTTTTTTTGGTCATTTTGGCACCTGGCCAATTTTGGCTCTGTGCCAAGGCCCCAAAGTCGGACTTTCGCTATTTTGGCACTTCGGTTGTGGTGGACTTTTTTCACAGGCTAGCAGCTAGATCGGTTTGGTTTATTTTATTTGAATATTTCGGCCAATGCACACAAAGTAACGAGGGGGATTTTTTAATTTCGCTCTGTAGCTTTCAGGAGATAGGCCCAAACTTTGCATTATTTCACCTGTTTGGGCGAAAAGTTTTTAAGTCCCACATTTACTAGAAAATGGCCTAAAAGTCACTAAAAATGGCATTTTTCGGCCTTGGGGTGGTACCCATACATAGTAAATCGGGGTCGCTGAAAACGATGAGCATACTGCCGATACCGCCCGAAGTGACCACTGGTCAGCATGGCTCACGTGGTTCCTCGCCCAGGGTCAAAGTTGGGAAAACTCACTCTAAACAGCGTTTTTCGGCGTTTTGGTCGGGGGCATATATAGTAAATCGACTACGCTCGTTTCAATGGGCATATCGCCGGAACCGAGGGAAGTTACCGCTGGCCACTACGGCCTTGGGGCCGTATTGACCACTGGTCAAATGGCCTAAAACAGCGTTTTTCGGCGTTTTGGTTGGGGGCATATATAGTAAATCTACTACGCTCGTTTCAATGAGCATATTGCCGAAACGGAGGGAAGTGACCACTGGTCACTACGGCCTGGGGGGCGCGCTACGACAGTAAATGGCCTAAAACAGCGTTTTTCGGCGTTTTGGTTGGGGGGCATGTGTAGTAAATCGACTACGCTCGTTTCAATGAGCATATTGCCGAAACCGGTGGAGGTGACCACTGGTCACTACGACCTTGGGGCTCTATTGACCACTGGTCAAATGGCCTAAAACAACGTTTTTCGGCATTTTGGTTGGGGGCATTTATAGTAAATCGACTACGCTCGTGTTAATGAGTATATCGCCGAAGCTGACGGAAATGACCACTGGCCACTACAGCCTGTGGGGGGTATAGCACACTGGGTCAAATGGCCTAAAACAGCGTTTTCCGGCGTTTTGGTTGGGGGTATATGGCAAAAAGGGGGGGGGATACGGTAAATCGACTACGCTCGTTTCATATTGCCGAAACCGATGGAAGTTACCACTGGTCACAACGGCCGTGGGGCCTTATTGACCACTGGTCAAACGGCATAAAACAGAATTTTTCAGCGTTTTGGTGGGGGCATTTATAGTAAATCGACTACGCTGGAGTATATCGCCGAAGCTGACGGAAATGACCACTGGCCACTACAGCCTATGGGGCCTATTGACCACTGGTCAAATGGCCTAAAACAGCGTTTTTCGGCGTTTTGGTTGGGGGTATATGTAGTAAATCGACTACGCTCGTTTCAATGAGCATATTGCCTAAACCGATGGAAGTGACCACTGGTCGCAACGGCCGTGGGGCCTTATTGACCACTGGTCAAATGGCATAAAACAGCGTTTTTCAGCGTTTTGGGGGGGGTATTTATTGTAAAACGACTACGGTCGTTTCAATGAGTATATATATATTGCCGAAACCGATGGAAGTGACCACTGGTCACTAAGGCCTACTGACCACTGGCAAACCTCCCCCAAATGTGGCCCCATAGTCCTGTGTACTGTAAGTACCCTGCGGGATGCTCGGCTCCGTGACTCATTAATCTCACTGGAAACGCATCCATCATTAAGCCGGAAAATTAAGCTATGCCGTCTAATTAAACTGCTTAAGTTAAACAAAGAAACATTTTGAAAATTTCGCTTTCTGATTTTTCACTGCAAAATTTGGTACCAAAGGGGAACCACTTTTTTGATGGGGAAGTTCGTTCATGGAGGCCTCCCCTTGCCAATTCTCCCTCGGCCTCGGCATACGAGCTAATTTTAAGGCCAATGTTTAACAACGTTGGAATATTGTCAGAGAATCTTTAAAGTGCAAAGAGGACAAGAAAGTAAAATGCTCCTCCGGAGCATGGAAAAGCGTAATATGGGTGATGGTTAGGTTGCCGAAATCAAGAGAAGACTAGTTTTGAAAATGCTTAATATGTGGCTAGGTTCTAAAAGACAGGAGGACCAGTTGGGGGAGAACTAATATGGGCACAGCGTCGCCGAACAACCCATATTTGCGGGCTTGCACGCTTCGGTTCAGCATTTGTCACATATATACCGTCACAGAACGGTCAACATTAGAGTAAAAATGTTGAATAGGTAATCTGCGAGATATAGTAGTTGTTTGCCTGGGCAGTTTTAGGCTAGCTATATACCTTAAATTTAGTTGGACTATGACAAGTATCGGACAGAAACATGGGGGTGTGGCGGTAAAACTATTGGTTCAATCCTGCTGGGTTGCAGAAAGGACAAACGCTATAAAAATATTCTTTAAATATGCTGTCTGTATAAATGCAAAAAATGAACCAGTAAGCTTAGACTTTCTCGAAGGAAAAGTCTGACTGTATAATACATGGAAGTACGAATAGGCGGATATCATCTAATTTAGAATCTGGAGCTATAATTTAAAGTCTAGAAACTAATATAGATGAATGTATAATATTTACAGCCCGCGAATATGGGTTGTTCGGCGACGCTGTGCCCATATTAGTTCGCCCACAACCTAGTCCTCCTTTCTTTTAGAACCTAGCCCCATATTAAGCATTTTCAAAGCTAGTCCTCTCTTGATTTCGCAACCTAACCATCACCCATATTACTTTTCCATGCTCCGGAGGAGCATTTTACTTTCTTGTATATATATATATATATATATATATATATATATATATATATCAGTGGCGCACCCAGAGCTTTCTGACAGGGGGGGGGGCGCAACCAAAGTTGAAATTTTTCTTTTAAAATTTCTTTATTTCTACACACACATGCTTTACGCGCGTCGGGAACAAGCGTGTAGTAGTTGGTTTCATTGATTGAGGGATCTTATGAATGAGAAAGCAGGGGGTTTGGGGGGCGCAGCCCCCCAGAAGTTGAGAATTGTTTGCATTCTAGACATGAAAGCAAATTTTTGTGACCACGGTTTGCTGTTTTAAATGCTCATAGTTGTCTTCTGGCCAGTGTTTTTTTTGCTCAGACACTTTTGCGCTCTTCTGCGCACTGCCACCAAATCTTTTGCGCAATTTGCTAAAAAAAGTGCGCATAGCAGGAAAAATGCTAAAATTTAGCATAAAATGTCTGTTTTGCATTTATTAGTAATTGCATGACCTTTCTACAATGTTCAGAGCTGCTGCTTATAAGATGATAGAACTTATATAATGGCTAAATAAATTTGCAAACTCACCTAACTTTGCAACGATGGCACGATGGGTATGGGGTGCAGAACCAAGAGACTTCAAAAATGACAACCATTTAAGTACGTATGATAATCTTCAAGTTTTATTGATATAAAAGTAAATTTGTTTCAAGTTTTATTGATTTAAAAGTAAATTTTTATTCTGTAAATTTAGCAAAATGATGAAGGCTTTTGACAATTTTTAAGTTGTTTGCAAGCTAAGAATCATCACTGCTTTTTATACAAACAAAAATACACGCTAGTTTGAAATTTCATCGAAAATTATGCAGTTTTCCGAAAATGATTCCGACATCTGACTCAGTAATTTTCAGGACTCAGCCCAGAGCATCTCTATTTTTAAATGCTTTTTGAACGGTCGGTGGGTAGAAAAACACCGACAGGAACATACATAAACCTAGCAGTCACGTAACCTTCTGCTAAAGTTTGTAAACTTCTCCAAAAGCTGCCAAGCTATTAAAATTTAGCAATCAGTTATTTCATTACTTGAATGTACAAAGCTTGTTGCATACACAAGTTAGAAAATCACACGTACGTTAGGCCATGGGTGCTTGTATATTAATGCTAGGATGGTTACTGAAAGTTAGGTCGCAACTTAGCAATAAACCAGTAATAGGCAAGTAAGGAGGGTCTGGGGGCGGAGCCCCCAGGAAAAATTGGAGATTTTTTATGAAATTGAGAGCCAGGAGCAATTTTTCTGAGCGCTTTGAGCAATTAATGTTTAGTAATTTTCTCTCCGTGTCGGTAGAAAAAGTGCGCACAAGCTCAAAATTTTTTGCTCATTTCAGAAAAAAAGTGCGTCATTGCGCACTTTTTTGAGCAAAAAACACTGCTTCTGGCTGGTGCCCTGGGTTCACTAGATATATTATATTACCTTCAGCTTGCCTATTAGGGTTGGTTTTTTCGGAAAAAAAGATTGCCGGAAAAACCTTTTTTCGGTTTTTTTCCATTTTTTCCTTTTCTTCCGGGCACTCCAAAATTACGCAATGTGCTAAAAGTTGCGTTATTTCATGTTTTTGCATGCACAGAAGCCGTTTTCACGATATTTAGGGGGGGTAATTTCACAGGGGTAATGCAATTACACAAGCGCTTAGAAAGGTTCCAGTATTGATTATAGGAATCAAATATTTTCAGCGGGCGACGCTGTAAGGCAAAGGGCAGGTGACTTCTGTATACCTTGACGGTTCTACTAGACCTAGCTTATAGTTTTCCTAGGTAACGCCCTTCGTAAAGTAAACAATTCCAGATATTTTAACAGTTTTGTTTGAACACTGCACTGTTAGGTATATACATATGGAATTATTAACTCTACCTGAGTTACGCAATCATTTTCACATTCCAAGGGGAAAATGTTAAATCACAAAATTAGCTCAAATTCATGAATATCGTATTCTTACCTCATTAAACACTGTTTTTGATAGTTTCTTAATGTTCTGAGGCCATAAACTAACTTTCAGAACATGTCCCGAATATTTTCCATTTTTTCCGATGCGTCGAAAACCCCAAATAAAATTTCCTCAGATTTAACATACCCCCACCTACTATGACCCACGGAAAAGGTTGTAAATAGTGTGAAATTGCTGGAAATGCTCAGAAAACATGATATTTCACTGTAGAAATCGCCAAAATAACGTTAGGAATATTTTTCCATTTTTTCCACCCCATCGGAAAAAAATGGAAAAAAACGGAAAAAATCTTTTTTCCAGTCCTTTTTTTCCGCGCCCATCCCTATTGCCTATAAAAAATGGCCCATCCCTATTGCCAAACGGATAAAATTAAAACAAAGCAACGCAACATAACTCTGATAAATCGGGGGTCTGGGGACGGCAGCCCCCAGCTAAAAGCTAGAGCTCTTTTTAAAAAAAGTAACATTAGTTTGGAAATTTTTAGAGGCATTTTGTGGTTTTATAGAAGCAAAATTTGATTGAACATTTGTGTGTGCATTTCGTAAAAAAGTGTGCATATTGCACTAGTGATGGGCACGGGCACCGGATATTTTTTATCCGGATATACAGTGCCCATCACTAATGCACAATAAAATGCAGAAAAACCATGATTTGAAAACATTGGCGGCTAATATGTATTTATTAATAAGATCATGTCATGTCATGTCTTTATGCGTACGCATAAAGAAACGTCCACATAACTGAAAGCCAGTCTCCCCACCCCACCCCAATATGCTACCCTCAATACATGAATTAACCAAAGAATGGTTACTTCTCGCCGAAGGCGCGAAAATTTTGGTTTTTTCGCTTTTTCTCCCCTTCTTCGTTTCTTAATTTTTCTGACCGGGGGCGGCAGCCCCCCCCGCCGCTCTCTCTCGCTCTCTTTGTGTGTCTCTATATATATATATATATATATATATATATATATATATATATATATATATATATATATATATATACATCTACAATTTTTAATCAACGTAGGGTTCTCTGCACTTGATGTGCTGTAAAAATGCGCTTTGACGTCTTTCGGTAGCAGCACTTTTGAATTCATATAGTGGAAAACAAAACATAGCTGATAGAATACAACTCTTTAGCATCAACATCAATCAACAACAAACAACATAAAAGTTTTGAGTAAACTCAAATAAGCACATGTACACCCACGGCGGGGGTCTGGGGGCGGTAGTCCAGCCCCCAGCAAAAATTAGAGAATTTTTAAATTTTTGACTCCAAATCGCATTTTTTAAGCATATTTTGGCTCAAAAAATTTTGCGTACTGTAGTGCAACCGCCCAAACTTTTTTGCGTATTTCAGAAAAAAATGCGTACTCTCGCAGTTTGTGGCGCAAAAAATCCAGCTATGGAGCGAAATTCTTTTAGTGTTAATAAATTTGCCAATCCATAATTTTCGAACAATTTTAACCTTTTAGCAACCTGCTTATATTTTAGTTTTACACTGACTGCCGAGACTAAACCTTTGACAATTTCCACTAAGGATTTTCCTCGGTTTTCCAAAATTTTCTCAGCTTCTGGGGGCTCCGCCCCCAGACCCCCGCGCCTCTCTTCGCTATTGAGTTCCTATCTATTCTTGTAAAAACAGACTTGCACATGCTTCAGCTTTCGAAAACTAGTTATAACTTGGTTAATACTATGCGTTAAGTGTTAAAAATGTGTTTAAATACACTCAAATTACTAAAATTCATTAGTTATCTTTAAAAAACTAAAAATAAGTACTTCGCAATTTTTGCGAAATTCCGCAAAAAAATTTTGGAGGACTGCGTAAAAGTTCGCAAAAAGTTTTGACGGCGAAAACACAGCGTATACGCATAGTTATAGCAGTGTATGTGAAAAACATGCGAGAGCGGGTTTTTAGCATTTTTGGCCCATCTGGATCTCCCACTTGTTTTTGCCTAAAATAAACTCCAGTTGTGTACGTGGGTATACAGCTTCTCCGACATGATTTTTGTCTACAGCGAAAATAAGCGAAACTACATATAGTACGACCAAAAAATGTGTGTACAAACTTCGACCGTTTATAGCAGATTAACCGTTTTAGTAAACACCAACAATGTATATATTTTTAGAATCCTCAGGAACCCGAGAGATTTCGAAAATCCGTAAAAATCCGGAATTCCGGGTTTCATTCACAGATTCAAATCTAAAATTCTTAGTTTGTCGCCCAATTTTTATCCCTATGAAAATTTTGTTTCCAAGATCAAATAGAGCCGGTCCCGCTTCATATTTTTGCATTTACAAGTTTTTCATGAAAATACACCCAATTTCCGGAATTCCGGGGTTTCAAAATTTTAAAACTTCTCCAATACCCGCAAGATGGGTATCATTCGAAAGCTCTTGATGAGCTGAACAAATCTTATAATAGAACTAACTCGAAGAAATGCGCCAAGTTCTCGGAAATTGGGTGCACTTTCAGACATTGGTTCTATTACAAGATTTGTTCAGCTCATCAAGAGCTTTCGAATGATACCCATATTCAGTCGCGTAGCCAGGGGGGGAGGGAAGGGGGGATGCCCCCCCCCGGACTTGTGTTGCCCCAGAATTTTTTTTTTTCCCAACCATATGTAAAACGCCTATTTTTCAAAAAATTTTCGCGCCTTCGGCCCGAAATAAGTGTATTATTCCATTATAACACGTGTTTTGCACTAAAAAATGAGGGCCACCAATTAGCCTATTTGGTCTACTTTGACAACCTTCTGCATCATTTGGATGCATGAACAAGCACTGCGCCTTAAATATTATTGTAATTTCAACAAATGCTCTGTAAAAATTCCACGAAGGTCACAAAATAGAAAAATTTTCCAAGTTATGGTGGGGCTCCGCCCTCCAGACCCCCCGCTATGATGTTGCATCCCCCCGAAATTTTTTTCGGCCACGCTAGTGCCAATACTGTGAGGTATTGGAGAAAATTTTCAAAGAGCAAAAATATGCAGCGGGATCAACTCTATTCGATCCTGAAAACAAAATTTTTGATTGCAATAAAAAATATGGGCGAACAACTAAAATTTTAGATTTTCCGTGAATGAAACCCGGAATTCCGGATTTTTCCAGATTTTCTTTATCTCGGGTTCCCGAGGATTCTAAAAAATATATACATTTGGGGGGGGAGAAATGTCCTCGACGGCAACCAACTTGGTAGAACAGGAAAGATTTGAATGATAAATACACTTGTGCATGGTTAAAAATTGAGATTCAGGTGAACGGAAAATGCCGCTTGCAGAGACTAAATTGACAGAAAACCAGGTTTGTGCGCCGAATAGAATCTACTCGGCGACTAAAATGACAGAAACTAGCATTTTGCGCCGAATAGGGAATTCCCTCCTTCCGCCCTATTCGTGCGAACTTTGAAGCCTATTTTGTGGTGATCAATTCTCATAGAGAGTTTAAGATGGGCTGTACAGGCAAGTTTTCTCAAACTCAGAATTTTCACTGATACAGCATATGCTGTCGTCGATTGTGTCATTCAACATATTCGGATTTGTATAATATATACTAAATGAAATGGTTTTGATTGCACATAATTAACATAAGCTCTGTCGGCCACGAATTGTGTTTAAGCTACATTGTAGCCCCTTTTGCTAGCGGTTGTCTGTAGCATTACCATATGAGGCTGGTTGTATTGAACCGCTTAGGACTCGTGCTACGAACGTGTTGACACGACATCGTCGGAGAGAGCTACTTCAATGTTAGCAACATATCAAAGTAAAAGGTTAGGGTGGGCAACAAATATCTCATATACACGGTTTTGGCAGGACGTCAAAAAGTACAAATTTGGTGCTAAAAATGGGATTTTTCAAAAAGGTGTTTTCACCCTGGTGGATTGTCGGTTTGCCCAATTGTGAAACTTTCAGTGTTTAAAGGTTAACTTTACCACTTGCAATACAATAAAAGTATCAGTTTTCGAGCGTTGCTTCCTTCTTTAGATATAACAGTTCAAAGTTTGAAATTTAGAAAAAGTTGGAGGTGAGTGCGTCGTTTTCGATTATAAATTGAAATATGAAACCCGTTTTCGATATGTCGCTGCCTTTGTTCAGTATGCGCTTGGCAACTGTCTTAGAGCTTTTTGGAGCAATCGCCATCCATACTTCGAGAAATACGTAGCATTTAAACAAGTTGGAGCCTATGACCTAGCTTACCAATTTTTGCATCACTGCTGGACTGTAATGCGCAACGCTCAGGTCGATACTAAAATTATTCATTGAACCAAATAACAGCGACAATATCGATAATCGCAAACTGCGAACGCAGGATTGCAGAAATCACGTGTCACTTTTGGCTCAAAAGTTAAGACAGTATACTTCGGAGTACTACTCGCAGCAGTTGGGTTCATTTGCAAACCACAGCTCAGTAGAAGTTAGTTAACCTCCACCCGTATAGGATCAGCAACACTCAATTTTTCGCATTCTGATTGCACGCACAGAAAGACAACAATTGTCTAGATTAGGTTTTTGGCACGATATCAAATCAATTATACCGTAGTCTCATTTCCGAAAGTTGGGTACCGTACCCAGCATAGCGACCAGGGCGAAGCGTTTGAATACGTGTCTTGTCGAGCTTGAATCGATAATACCAACTTCCGGATGGCCCACAGAACGCTATGCTGCATGTGCACTTTTCAAACTTTTAAAAAACAACTATTTACACTAAACCTAATACTATTATGTGGCAAAAGACCAACTAGTTTTTAACATAAAGGTAGATCATAGTGTCTGCAAATTTCCTGTCCGCCCTTCGTCGCCAGGCAATGCGGCTGTAAAATTCCAATATTTGTATATATCTGGCGCGCTTGTGTTGTTTCCGCATTCGAGCATAATATTCACACCATTATTTCCTAACGAGTGACTCACTAATAAGGCGGAAGGAGGGAATTCCCTATTCGGCGACAAAGCGTTTTCTCATTTTAGTCGCCGAGGTCTCTATTCGGCGACAAAGCTGGTTCTTTCTTTTTAGTCGCCGAGTAGATCCCCTATTCGGCGACAAAAGGGTTCTCACTTAGTCGCCGAGTAGATCTCCCATTCGGCGACAGCTGGTTTCTTTCATTTAGTCGCCGAGTAGATCCAAAAGCTGGTTTCTTCGTTTTAGCTCGCCGAGTAGATTCCCTATTTGGTGCAAAGAGCTGATTTCTGTCAATTTTGATTGCGCACTACATTACAACCTGGAAGCAGAGCAGCGAACAAGGACTGTGCCAGAACTTAGACACAACCCTGCCCCACTCTATGAACTCAGTGAGCCAGAGTTCCAGATACAACTCTGGCCTATTGGCAAAGTCGTGTCTTCTAATATTATCACGCTGATTTTGTGGTCACAGGAACGCAGAAACTCAGACTCACAGTGCTCTGGACAGTGCTGTTTGTACATTGCACTATTAAAGCTGGGAAAGTGAGACTAGAATCCAGACTCTAGACTGTGCCAGAATTTAGACACAATCTAGACGATGTCCTCAGCGTTTCACTTCCTGAATCCCCATGCAAACTACCCCATCCCGCTGAACCAATACCCATCCCACACATGTAAACAAGTCACAACTATGTAAACAAGTGACAACAAGATATGTCCTGTATGCAACATAAGATTCTGTGGGGGGCCGGAGCCGGGATGAAGGGCGGATTTGGACTTTCCGAGGAGAGGCTGCGGGGTTGGTCACGTGACTGTCCCACCAGACAGAAACATCCGATCATTGGCATAATCAGATGTACGAGTGTTGATCGTTTCACTGCCAGCCAAGAGTGACCAATGGCTAAAAACGAAAAATAAATCACAATATTGATAACACCAAACAAAAAACTAATCAACGTTCCTGCGTTCCAAGATGTTAAACAAATTTCGTGCAAAAATAAAATTACTAGTTTTCAGCGCAATAAAATAATGGGAACATTGTAAATGCTAAACTATGATTACTTCTTATCAGTTTCCACTGAACGCTTTCAGTTCATAAAACTACATTCCATTGGACTTTGAATATTAACTTCAGTAAACAAACTAGGGGGGGTGCCCTCGACGGGCAACCAACTTGGTGAATAGGAAAGACTTGAATGTTAAATACACTGCGCATGGTTACAATTGAGATTCTGCTGAAGCGGAAAATGCCGTTTCGCAGCGACTAAAATGATAAAAATCAGCTCTTTTGCACCAAATAGGGAATCTACTCGGCGACTAAAACGAAAGAACCAGCTTTGTCGCCGAATAGGGGATCTACTCGGCGACTAAAATGAAAGAAACCAGCTTTGTCGCCGAATAGGGGATCTACTCGGCGACTAAAATGAAAGAAACCAGCTTTGTCGCCGAATAGGATCTACTCGGCGACTAAAATGAAAGAACCAGCTTTGTCGCCGAATAGGGGATCTACCTTGCGACTAAAATGAAAGAAAGCAGCTTTGTCGCCGAATAGGGAATTCCTCCTTCCGCCTTATTAGTGAGTCACTCGTTAGGAAATAATGGTAGAATATTATGCTTCGATCTGCAGGTAACGCAAGCATTACACTGAATATATACAAATATTAGATTTTACGTGCCATTGCCTGGCGACTAGGGGCGGACTTAAGGGGGGCTACGAATTTCACTAAATGATCTATGTTAAAAACTAGTTAGTCTTTTGCCACATAATAGTATTAGGTTTAGTGTAAAATAGTTGTTTTTTAAAAAGTTTGAAAGAATTCTATGCAGCATAGCGTTCTGTGGAGCCATCAGAAGTTGGTGTTATCGGTCCAAAGCTCGACAAGACACGTATTCAAACTTAGCTTCGCCCTGGTCGCTATGCGCAAGGTACGGTACCCAAACTTTCCGGAAATAGTTCTGACATATAGTGATTTGATATCGGGTAAAATAATCCCTAGACAATTGTTGTCTTTTCTGTGCGATACAATCAGAATGCGAAAAATTGAGTGTTGCAGGTCTATACGGGTGGAGGTTAACTAACTTCTACTGAGCTGTGGTTTACCAAATGAACCCAACTTTGCTGCAATTAATACTCCAAGTATCTGTCTTAACTTTTGTAAAAATGACGTGATTTCGTTAATCCCTGCGTTCGCAGTGCTAGATTACATTATCGATATTGTCGCTGTTATTTGGTTCAATTTCGAAGATGTGAGCCAATTAATTTTAGTATCGACTGAAACGTTGCGCATTACAGTCCAGCGAGTGTGCCAGGATGTGCCGAAAGCTAGGTCACTAAACCTCGCTCCAACGTTTAGAAATGCTACATTGATTTCTCGAAGTATGGATGGCGATTGCTCCAAAAAGCTCTAAGACAGTTGTAAGCGCATACTGAACAAAGGCAGCGTCATATCGAAAACGGATTTCATATTTCAATTTTATTAGATCGAAAACGACGCACGGTCACCTCGCAACTTTTTGCTAAATTTCAAACTTTGAACTGTTATATCTAAAGAAGGAAGCAACGCTCGAAAACCGGAATACTTTTATTATTTTGCAAGTGGTAACAGTTAACCTTTATTGCTGAAAGTTTCACAATTGGTCAAACCGTTAATCCACCAGAGGTGAAAACACCTTTTTGAAAAATCCCATTTTTAGCACCAAAATTTGTACTTTGGCGTCCTGCCAAAAACGGTGTATATGAGATATATTGTTGCCCACCCTAAACCTTTTTACTTTGATATGTTGGCTAACGTTGGGGGAAAGTAGCTCTCTCCGACGATGTCGTGCCAACACGTTCGTAGCCCCAGTCCTTAAGCGGTTCAATTTTTAACCAGCCTCATATGTGAAATATTTTACACAGACAACCGCTAGCAAAAGGGGCTACAATGTAGCTTAAACACAATTCGTGGCCGACAGAGCTTATGTTAATTATGTGCAATCAAAACCATTTCATTTAGTATATATTATACAAATCCGAATATGTTGAATGACACAATCGACGACAGCATATGCTGTATCAGTGAAAATTCTGAGTTTGAGAAAACTTGCCTGTACAGCCCATCTTAAACTCTCTATGAGAATTGATCACCACAAAATAGGCTTCAAAGTTCGCACGAATAGGGCGGAAGGAGGGAATTCCCTATTCGGCGCAAAATGCTAGTTTCTGTCATTTTAGTCGCCGAGTAGATTCCCTATTCGGCGCACAAACCTGGTTTCTGTCAATTTAGTCGCTGCGAAACGGCATTTTTCCGTTCAGCAGAATCTCAATTTTAACCATGCACAGTGTATTTATCATTCAAGTCTTTCCCTGTTCTACCAAGTTGGTTGCCCGTCGAGGACATTTCTCCCCCCCCAAATGTATATATTTTTAGAATCCTCAGGAACCCGAGATTAAGAAAATCTGGAAAAATCCGGAATTCCGGGTTTCATTCACGGAAAATCTAAAATTTTTAGTTGTTCGCCCATATTTTTTATTGCAATCAAAATTTTGTTTTCAGGATCGAATAGAGTTGGTCCCGCTGCATATTTTTGCTCTTTGAAAATTTTCTCCAATACCTCACAATATTGGCACTAGCGTGGCCAGAAAAAAATTTCGGGGGGGGATGCAACATCATAGCGGGGGGTCTGGAGGGGCGGAGCCCCCCAGAAGCTGAGAAATTTTTCTATTTTGTGACCTTCGTGGAATTTTTACAGAGCATTTGTTGAAATTACAGTAATATTTAAGGCGCAGTGCTTGTTCATGCATCCAAATGATGCAGAAGGTTGTCAAAGTAGACCAAATAGGCTAATTGGTGGCCCTCATTTTTTAGTGCAAAACACGTGTTATAATGGAATAATACACTTATTTCGGGCCGAAGGCGCGAAAATTTTTTGAAAAATAGGCGTTTTACACATGGTTGGGAAAAAATTCCTGGGGGCAACACAATTTCGGGGGGGGGGATCCCCCCTTCCCTCCCCCCCGGGCTACGCGACTGAATATGGGTATCATTCGAAAGCTCTTGATGAGCTGAACAAATCTTGTAATAGAACCAATGTCTGAAAGTGCACCCAATTTCCGAGAACTTGGCGCATTTCTTCGAGTTAGTTCTATTATAAGATTTGTTCAGCTCATCAAGAGCTTTCGAATGATACCCATCTTGCGGGTATTGGAGAAGTTTTAAAATTTTGAAACCCCGGAATTCCGGAAATTGGGTGTATTTTCATGAAAAACTTGTAAATGCAAAAATATGAAGCGGGACCGGCTCTATTCGATCCTGAAAACAAAATTTTGATTGCGATAAAAATTGGGCGAAAAACTAAGAATTTTAGATTTTCCGTGAATGAACCCCGGAATTCCGGATTTTTACGGATTTTCGAAATCTCTCGGGTTCCTGAGGATTCTAAAAATATATACATTGTTGGTGTTTACTAAAACGGTTAATCTGCTATAAACGGTCGAAGTTTGTACACACATTTTTTGGTCGTACTATATGTAGTTTCGCTTATTTTTCGCTGTAGACAAAAATCATGTCGGAGAAGCTATGTACACACGTACACAACTGGGTTTATTTTAGGCAAAAATAAGTGGGGGAACCAGATGGGCCAAAAATGCTAAAACTGCTTAGCCTGTTTTTCACATACACTGCTATAACTATGCGTATACGCTGTGTTTTTTTCGTCCAAACTTTTTGCGAACTTTTACGCAGTCCTCCAAAATTTTTTGCGGAATTTCGCAAAAATTGCGAAATTCTTATTTTTAGTTTTTTAAAGATAACTAATGAATTTTAGTAATTTGAGTGTATTTAAACACATTTTTAACACTTAACGCACAGTATTAACCAAGTTATAACTAGTTTTCGAAAGCTGAAGCATGTGCAAGTCTGTTTTTACAAGCATATATAGAAACTCAATAGTGAAGAGAGGCGCGGGGGTCTGGGGCGGAGCCCCCAGAAGCTGAGAAAATTTTGTAAAACCGAGGAAAATCCTTAGTGGAAATTGTCAAAGGTTTAGTCTCGGCAGTCAGTATAACACTAAAATATAAGCAAATTGCTAAAAGGTTAAAATTGTTGAAAATTATGGATTGGCAAATTTTTTAACACTAAAAGAATTTCACTCCATAGCTGGGTTTTTTTGCGCCACAAACTGCGAAATTACGCATTTTTTTCTGAAATACGCAAAAAAGTTTGGGCCGTTGCGCCACAGTACGCAAAAATTTTTGAGCCAAAATATGCTTAAAAAATGCGATTTGGAGTCAAAAATTTAAAAATTCTCCTAATTTTTGCTGGGGGCTGGACTACCGCCCCCAGACCCCCGCCGTGTGTGTACATGTGCTTATTTGAGTTTACTCCAAAACTTTATGGTTGTTTGTTGTTGATTGATGTTGATGCTAAAGGGTTGTATTCTATCAGCTATGTTTTGTTTTCCACTATATAATTCAAAAGTGCCTTTGCTAAATTGTTTGGGGCGTCAAAGCATTTTTTACAACACATCAAGTGCAGGAACCCTACGTTGATTAAAAATTGTAGATTTTTTATATATATATATATATATATATATATATATATATATATATATATATATATATATATATATATATATATATATATATATATATATATATATATATATATATATATATATATATATATATATATATATATATATATGGGGCGCACCCAAGGGGGGGGGGGGGGGGGGGGGCCGGGGGGGGGCTGCCGCCCCCCTGTCAGGTTTCGAAGGTCAGAAAAATTAAGAAACAGAAAGGAGAAAAAGCAGAAAAAACCAAAATTTTCGCGCCTTCGGCGAGAAGTAACCATTCTTTGGTTAATTCATGTATTGAGGGTAGCATATTGGGGTGGGGTGGGGAGACTGGCTTTCAGTTATGTGGACGTTTCTTTATGCGTACGCATAAAGACATGACATGACATGATCTTATTAATAAATACATATTAGCCGCCAATGTTTTCAAATCATGGTTTTTCTGCATTTTATTGTGCATTAGTGATGGGCACTGTATATCCGGATAAAAAATATCCGGTGCCCGTGCCCATCACTAGTGCAATATGCACACTTTTTTACGAAATGCACACACAAATGTTCAATCAAATTTTGCTTCTATAAAACCACAAAATGCCTCTAAAAATTTCCAAACTAATGTTACTTTTTTTAAAAAGAGCTCTAGCTTTTAGCTGGGGGCTGCCGCCCCCAAACCCCCGATTTATCAGAGTTATGCTGCGTTGCTTTGTTTTAATTTTATCCGTTTGGCAATAGGGATGGGCCATTTTTTTTAGGCAATAGGGATGGGCGCGGAAAAAAAAGGACTGGAAAAAAAGATTTTTTCCGTTTTTTTCCATTTTTTTCCGATGGGGTGGAAAAAATGGAAAAATATTCTAACGTTATTTTGGCGATTTCTACAGTGAAATATCATGTTTTCTGAGCATTTCCAGCAATTTCACACTATTTACAACCTTTTCCGTGGGTCATAGTAGGTGGGGGTATGTTAAATCTGGAGGAAATTTTATTTGGGGTTTTCGACGCATCGGAAAAAATGGAAAATATTCGGGACATGTTCTGAAAGTTAGTTTATGGCCTCAGAACATTAAGAAACTATCAAAAACAGTGTTTAATGAGGTAAGAATACGATATT
This sequence comes from Trissonchulus latispiculum, assembly GCA_030248195.1. Lineage (NCBI taxonomy): Eukaryota > Metazoa > Nematoda > Enoplea > Enoplida > Ironidae > Trissonchulus > Trissonchulus latispiculum. The sequence continues at coordinate 33,898 of JASAND010008372.1, forward strand.
CATGAATTTGAGCTAATTTTGTGATTTAACATTTTCCCCTTGGAATGTGAAAATGATTGCGTAACTCAGGTAGAGTTAATAATTCCATATGTATATACCTAACAGTGCAGTGTTCAAACAAAACTGTTAAAATATCTGGAATTGTTTACTTTACGAAGGGCGTTACCTAGGAAAACTATAAGCTAGGTCTAGTAGAACCGTCAAGGTATACAGAAGTCACCTGCCCTTTGCCTTACAGCGTCGCCCGCTGAAAATATTTGATTCCTATAATCAATACTGGAACCTTTCTAAGCGCTTGTGTAATTGCATTACCCCTGTGAAATTACCCCCCCTAAATATCGTGAAAACGGCTTCTGTGCATGCAAAAACATGAAATAACGCAACTTTTAGCACATTGCGTAATTTTGGAGTGCCCGGAAGAAAAGGAAAAAATGGAAAAAAACCGAAAAAAGGTTTTTCCGGCAATCTTTTTTTCCGAAAAAACCAACCCTAATAGGCAAGCTGAAGGTAATATAATATATCTAGTGAACCCAGGGCACCAGCCAGAAGCAGTGTTTTTTGCTCAAAAAAGTGCGCAATGACGCACTTTTTTTCTGAAATGAGCAAAAAATTTTGAGCTTGTGCGCACTTTTTCTACCGACACGGAGAGAAAATTACTAAACATTAATTGCTCAAAGCGCTCAGAAAAATTGCTCCTGGCTCTCAATTTCATAAAAAATCTCCAATTTTTCCTGGGGGCTCCGCCCCCAGACCCTCCTTACTTGCCTATTACTGGTTTATTGCTAAGTTGCGACCTAACTTTCAGTAACCATCCTAGCATTAATATACAAGCACCCATGGCCTAACGTACGTGTGATTTTCTAACTTGTGTATGCAACAAGCTTTGTACATTCAAGTAATGAAATAACTGATTGCTAAATTTTAATAGCTTGGCAGCTTTTGGAGAAGTTTACAAACTTTAGCAGAAGGTTACGTGACTGCTAGGTTTATGTATGTTCCTGTCGGTGTTTTTCTACCCACCGACCGTTCAAAAAGCATTTAAAAATAGAGATGCTCTGGGCTGAGTCCTGAAAATTACTGAGTCAGATGTCGGAATCATTTTCGGAAAACTGCATAATTTTCGATGAAATTTCAAACTAGCGTGTATTTTTGTTTGTATAAAAAGCAGTGATGATTCTTAGCTTGCAAACAACTTAAAAATTGTCAAAAGCCTTCATCATTTTGCTAAATTTACAGAATAAAAATTTACTTTTAAATCAATAAAACTTGAAACAAATTTACTTTTATATCAATAAAACTTGAAGATTATCATACGTACTTAAATGGTTGTCATTTTTGAAGTCTCTTGGTTCTGCACCCCATACCCATCGTGCCATCGTTGCAAAGTTAGGTGAGTTTGCAAATTTATTTAGCCATTATATAAGTTCTATCATCTTATAAGCAGCAGCTCTGAACATTGTAGAAAGGTCATGCAATTACTAATAAATGCAAAACAGACATTTTATGCTAAATTTTAGCATTTTTCCTGCTATGCGCACTTTTTTAGCAAATTGCGCAAAAGATTTGGTGGCAGTGCGCAGAAGAGCGCAAAAGTGTCTGAGCAAAAAAAACACTGGCCAGAAGACAACTATGAGCATTTAAAACAGCAAACCGTGGTCACAAAAAATTTGCTTTCATGTCTAGAATGCAAACAATTCTCAACTTCTGGGGGGCTGCGCCCCCCAAACCCCCTGCTTTCTCATTCATAAGATCCCTCAATCGATGAAACCAACTACTACACGCTTGTTCCCGACGCGCGTAAAGCATGTGTGTGTAGAAATAAAGAAATTTTAAAAGAAAAATTTCAACTTTGGTTGCGCCCCCCCCCCTGTCAGAAAGCTCTGGGTGCGCCACTGATATATATATATATATATATATATATATATATATATATATACAAGAAAGTAAAATGCTCCTCCGGAGCATGGAAAAGTAATATGGGTGATGGTTAGGTTGCGAAATCAAGAGAGGACTAGCTTTGAAAATGCTTAATATGGGGCTAGGTTCTAAAAGAAAGGAGGACTAGGTTGTGGGCGAACTAATATGGGCACAGCGTCGCCGAACAACCCATATTCGCGGGCTGTAAATATTATACATTCATCTATATCAGTTTCTAGACTTTAAATTATAGCTCCAGATTCTAAATTAGATGATATCCGCCTATTCGTACTTCCATGTATTATACAGTCAGACTTTTCCTTCGAGAAAGTCTAAGCTTAGTGTTCATTTTATGCATTTATACAGACAGCATATTTAAAGAATAATTTTATAGCGATTGTCCTTGCTGCAACCCAGCCGGATTGAACCAATAGTTTTACCGCCACACCCCCATGTTTCTGTCCGATACTTGTCATAGTCCAACTAAATTTAAGGTATATAGCTAGCCTAAAACTGCCCAGGCAAACAACTACTATATCTCGCAGATTACCTATTCAACATTTTTACTCTAATGTTGACCGTTCTGTGACGGTATATATGTGACAAACGCTGAAGCGAAGCGTGCAAGCCCGCGAATATGGGTTGTTCGGCGACGCTGTGCCCATATTAGTTCGCCCACAACCTAGTCCTCCTTTCTTTTAGAACCTAGCCCCATATTAAGCATTTTCAAAGCTAGTCCTCTCTTGATTTCGCAACCTAACCATCACCCATATTACTTTTCCATGCTCCGGAGGAGCATTTTACTTTCTTGTCCTCTTTGCACTTTAAAGATTCTCTGACAATATTCCAACGTTGTTAAACATTGGCCTTAAAATTAGCTCGTATGCCGAGGCCGAGGGAGAATTGGCAAGGGGAGGCCTCCATGAACGAACTTCCCCATCAAAAAAGTGGTTCCCCTTTGGTACCAAATTTTGCAGTGAAAAATCAGAAAGCGAAATTTTCAAAATGTTTCTTTGTTTAACTTAAGCAGTTTAATTAGACGGCATAGCTTAATTTTCCGGCTTAATGATGGATGCGTTTCCAGTGAGATTAATGAGTCACGGAGCCGAGCATCCCGCAGGGTACTTACAGTACACAGGACTATGGGGCCACATTTCGGGGAGGTTTGCCAGTGGTCAGTAGGCCGTAGTGACCAGTGGTCACTTCCATCGGTTTCGGCAATATATATATACTCATTGAAACGACCGTAGTCGTTTTACAATAAATACCCCCCCCAAAACGCTGAAAAACGCTGTTTTATGCCATTTGACCAGTGGTCAATAAGGCCCCACGGCCGTTGCGACCAGTGGTCACTTCCATCGGTTTAGGCAATATGCTCATTGAAACGAGCGTAGTCGATTTACTACATATACCCCCAACCAAAACGCCGAAAAACGCTGTTTTAGGCCATTTGACCAGTGGTCAATAGGCCCCATAGGCTGTAGTGGCCAGTGGTCATTTCCGTCAGCTTCGGCGATATACTCAAGCGTAGTCGATTTACTATAAATGCCCCCACCAAAACGCTGAAAAATACTGTTTTATGCCGTTTGACCAGTGGTCAATAAGGCCCCACGGCCGTTGTGACCAGTGGTAACTTCCATCGGTTTCGGCAATATGCTCATTGAAACGAGCGTAGTCGATTTACTACATATACCCCCAACCAAAACGCCGGAAAACGCTGTTTTAGGCCATTTGACCAGTGGTCAATAGGCCCCACAGGCTGTAGTGGCCAGTGGTCATTTCCGTCAGCTTCGGCGATATACTCATTAACACGAGCGTAGTCGATTTACTATAAATGCCCCCAACCAAAACGCCGAAAAACGCTGTTTTAGGCCATTTGACCAGTGGTCAATACGGCCCCAAGGCCGTAGTGACCAGTGGTCACCTCCACCGGTTTCGGCAATATGCTCATTGAAACGAGCGTAGTCGATTTACTAAATATGCCCCCAACCAAAACGCCGAAAAACGCTGTTTTAGGCCATTTGACCAGTGGTCAATACGGCCCCAAGGCCGTAGTGACCAGTGGTCACTTCCATTGGTTTCGGCAATATGATCATTGAAACGAGCGTAGTTGTTTTACTATATATGCCCCCAACCAAAACGCCGAAAAACGCTGTTTTAGGCCATTTGACCAGTGGTCAATACGGCCCCAAGGCCGTAGTGGCCAGCGGTAACTTCCCTCGGTTCCGGCGATATGCCCATTGAAACGAGCGTAGTCGATTTACTATATATGCCCCCGACCAAAACGCCGAAAAACGCTGTTTAGAGTGAGTTTTCCCAACTTTGACCCTGGGCGAGGAACCACGTGAGCCATGCTGACCAGTGGTCACTTCGGGCGGTATCGGCAGTATGCTCATCGTTTTCAGCGACCCCGATTTACTATGTATGGGTACCACCCCAAGGCCGAAAAATGCCATTTTTAGTGACTTTTAGGCCATTTTCTAGTAAATGTGGGACTTAAAAACTTTTCGCCCAAACAGGTGAAATAATGCAAAGTTTGGGCCTATCTCCTGAAAGCTACAGAGCGAAATTAAAAAATCCCCCTCGTTACTTTGTGTGCAATGGCCGAAATATTCAAATAAAATAAACCAAACCGATCTAGCTGCTAGCCTGTGAAAAAAAGTCCACCACAACCGAAGTGCCAAAATAGCGAAAGTCCGACTTTGGGGCCTTGGCACAGAGCCAAAATTGGCCAGGTGCCAAAATGACCAAAAAAAGGTAGCATGGGAGGATACTGTCTACCAACATATAACAGTAGTATTGGACCAAAATGCCCACAACGTTCCAACACTTAGCTAGACAGTGCACTTCCGAAAAGCGTTATTCACCTAGAAAAAAAGCAAACGCAAACTAACTGTAGACAAGTGCAAAAATTTGAAGTATCGAATTCGAACAAAAAGTATGGTGATACATGTAGTACTACTCGAGTACTTTACGATGGAAACATTTTTACCCCTCCCGAACCTCTAATGCCAAGTGCAAAAAAATTTGAAGTTTCGAATTCGAACCAAAAGTATGGTGATACTTGTAGTACTACTCGAGTACTTTACGATGGAAACATTTTTACCCCTCCCGAACCTCTAATTAGCTGGCACCAGGCCAACACGGTCTCCAGGGGGCCGCGCAGACGCCATTATACCCATATATAGCAGGCGCTATCGCGCCCCTACATAATATATATACAAGAAATAAAAATGCTCCTCGGGCGCATAAAAAAAAGTAATATGGGTGATGGTGAGGTTGTAAAATCAAAAGAGGACTAGTCTTTAAAATGCTTAATATGGGGGCTAGGTTCAAAAATAGAAGAGGACTAGGTTGTGAGCGATTTAATATGGGCACAGCTTCGCCGAACAACCCATATTCGCGGTTTATAAACGTATATCATTATGCATATCCATCCAAGCTACATTTAGTTTATAGTGCACGTAACAATCTCTACTGCTACGTTACGTATATATGTATTCGAGCGTAACGGAACTTTTATTTTTAGCAAACTTTTTTCGTTGAGAAACTCTTTATACTAACCAGTGCATTTCATCCATTTATATCTCAAGAATAATTTTAGGACTCTGATCTTCTATTTCCTTCCTGCTTGAACCAATAGCTTTAGCATAATATCCTTAGATCTTCATCTCGTTGCTTGCTGCAGTTCTACACGACCACATCATGATAAT
>JASAND010008373.1:0-26984 GCA_030248195.1 Trissonchulus latispiculum
TTGTATTGCTACTGTAACAGCGACAAATGCAAAATATAGTTACAAATGCTGTAAAAACCGTTAAAAACGCGTTAATACTGCGAAAAACGAATTTCGGGAGAAACACAGATTTTAAAAAACCACACATTTCTTAAAAACACACAAAAAGGGACAGGTGGAATTTTTCACAAAACCCAGTTTGGACGAGAATATAAGAACGCGGCAGGTTTAACCACTAGCATTGTCAAAACGTATTTGGGGAGGTGGACACTGCGCCCATACGCGGATTAACAGCAAATGTGTACATTTTCGTGAAACACCTGTATGTACAGCATTATACGAAATCTAAGTCACCTATTAATGCATACTTCTGGGTCTTTTAAGGGGAGGTAAAAAAGGGAATGCAATAGGGGGAGGGGTTTGCAGGATGAGCACAAGGTCCTACCAGAAAGGCCCCAGAAACAGGATCACCAAGGAAAGGACATAGGAAAAGAAAGATAACTCAACGGTCTTTTAAGGGCTGCTAAAAAAGGGATGTTATGGGGGGGGCTTTCCAGGCTGCGCGCAAGGCACTACCTGAAAGGCCCCAGAAGCAGCAGCAGCAGCAGCAAGAAAAGGACATAGACTAACAAAGTTAACTAAACTTCGGGGGAAACGACGCGGCCTGGCATATCTGTGGGGAGGGGACGCGGGGGGGGGGGGCGCACATTCCGGGGTCCTCGAGCACTTTGTCGGAATCCCCTCTCCCCCCCATCCCCTCACTTAAATAAGGGGGGGGCGCCCAAAAGCTAAGAAACAAAAATTCGGATATAGAACAAGTTACAGTGACACAATTGCTAGCGTGTCACGAACTTAAAAGTGCATAGAAAGTAGAAATTACATAGAAATCGTTGAGATCTCCATTATAAGCAAAAGTTTGCGGACAAAAACGGTATACTTTAACTTTGGGCTCGCACCCCACATCCCCGAACCCCCCCCCTTTCCACCTACCCGAACCCTAGTAAGGGGCTTTTAGAACTGAAAAAAACAGGGGGCATTGGAAAGAGGTCCTAATATCCGACCGCCCCCCATGAAAAATTCTCGCGAGAAAGCCAAGTCTTTAATACAGTTCCCCCTGTAGTTAACACACTCACCCGTCAGTCCAATGAAGACTGACAAATTCTGTGACGACAGTGCTGAAACTTCGACGTATCAGATCTCGTGACGTGTGCGCATTTTCGCCTGCCGTAGCACACACATGTTGCTCGGATCCCAAAAAGAGGACACTGGAAAAGAAATGTAAATACAGGGGCACAGTTTCACGGTGGGTAAATACACCCGCGTCCTTAAGGTTGTGGTTTCATTTCGTGTGAATTTGTACCTATAAGCTTAAATTCTTTACGAAAATACATGAAACTTTCCTAATATGCAATTTTGGAGCTCTTTAACAATCTGGGATCAGTTCCACATTTTTAGGCGAAAAGACTAGGAATTTTCGTTTCTTGACATTATACTCTTTGTCGATAGTAGATAAATCAGATTGGTTGGTATGGTTATTATGGTTGGAAAGAGGGTACGAACACAAAATGCTAGCTTGTACAACCTCCTAGCTATCTGTAATGGTTAAGTCAGAATAAGCCAAACACGAATTTTGGGGTAAAAAACGGCCATTTTCGAGGGAACCTTTTTGCTAAATCAATGCCAAATTATAGGAGGATTAGTTGGAGCACTGAGGATTGTTGAGCCAAATGCAAACAATTTCCCTCGGCCCATATGTCCTTCACATCATGACACAAGAAAAAAGTTTGGCCGATTATACAGATAGGATAAAACGATGTTAGAAAATATTCGGTCAACATTCGGCCTACCATATACCAGTAAGCCATAAACTTCTTGCTAGGGTGGTGATAATTTAGCTAGTTTCCTAAGCACACGGGAATGTACAGGTAACATGCATTAGAATTATGTATAAAATTCTTTTCAGCTCACAAAATAGCACAAGTTCTAGCATTTTACCAACCACCACCAAAAGGATTGCACAAAAGGCTACCACCACCTTGAGTCCCCGCCGAAACCTTCGCTATCAACGAAATACAAGTTTATTGTTGCAAATGGTTGACACAGTGCTCCCGGTTCAGAAATGGAAACCTGTCCTGGGACAGCTAATGGATAAGGGGGTTGGAAGATCTCGTGATTTTGAATCCGTGTCTTTTCAGTACGGAGCAGCGTTGACGTAAAGTGCGGTCCAGGAACCGTCACTTTCCGAGAGGTGGAGTGTAGACAGACCTGTGTAATCGAACATCCAAAACTGGCTGAACATGGATAAGGATGTACTTACTTTGCGCTGAGTGTGTCGGAAGAAGCAAAGACAGGGGCATATTCGTCGACCAAATCCGCATAAGGAAATAAGGCGATGAAAGAAATGGGGACTTCAGCAACGCGCAAATTCTGATATCCGTCGTTTACCTGGCGAGAAGTAGTGGACTGGAACAGTTCCATGAGTACGTTACACCGTTTCACTGTGCCCAAGGACGACAAAGTGGTGTTCAACGGTGGGTTCATCCAGCATCAGGACACGCAGCCGCAACGGATCTGTATCCATCTGAAATAACTAAACTACTTAGTAAGCGGACTGGGGTGACGGTGAATGTGAAGGAGCATCTAAACGGACATACTTAAAGTGTGCGTGCCAATGAAGGGCACACAGAAACGACTCTTACAGCCTCGATAAACAGGGTTCATCGTAAAGCCGCAAAGGCGATTAGTGCGCTCACTTCTCTTTCGGAGGGACGAACCGAAACATGTAAAACAATTATCAACGCCGTTAGAGGTTAGACGAGTGCTAACTATTCGGGGGGGGGGGCGGACGCAGTAGACCACGGAGCCGCCGAGCGGACACGAACTCTCCCGCCGTCAACTGGCACGTTCCCAAGGGGGGGAGGGGGTGGAGGTGGGGAGGGAGCCCCCCCCCGGCGAGGGTGACCCCCTCCCGTTGCGACGGCCCCCCCAAGACTACGGGACACAATCCTACAGAAACCGAAAGTGTCAGGAAAAAACCCAACAGACTAGAGGGCAGCCACAGGCATTAAAAACAATTCGTAGCAAAAACGCAGGTAAAAAGTAAGAATTAAAAGCTCAGGACAAAAAACACAATCAGAAGCTGCTGAGCAAGCCCCTCCCCCCGGCCCGGCGGGAGCCCGTCCCCAGGCACCCCCCCCACCTCTAGACATGGTTGCCAAAGGAATTGCTAGGCCACGGCCGAGAATCCGAACACGTGTCCCAAAACCCCGTATTCCGCGGCAAAACAAATTTTTCCCTGGACGATAAAGTGCAACCACAACTACGGCACACACCTGACGCATAGCGTGTAAAGCCGCCAAGGTAGGACTTAAACGAACGTGGTGGTTTAGCGAAGCAATGTCAGCACTATCGAGAACATCCAAAAGTTGGTTACGACAGCAACTGCAGGGCCGCTGTGGACTGCGCGAAGTAGACAAGCAGATCAAATATGTGGAGATCTTTACATCAGTGCGAGGAATCCACACAGGGGCACCTAAAAGTGAATCAGACATATCTTGGTAGGATCAACTTTCTCGCGAACGTTCAGTTACATAGAGACACCGAAAAGGTTTGAACTGTCCGCACGGAATATGTGATTGAAACAGCTGAGTCTAAGTCCTAGTTGATCATTTATCGTTGCATTCTACCCAAACAGTTATGCGCACAGGACAGATAAATACCTGTCCCCAAGGTTGAAGCGACGGCCAAGTGAGAAGCCAGAATGTGTGAGTACGACGCCTCGTTGCCACCTGTGAAAATAGAATAGAGATCTCCGACGGGAGTTCCTGCTAGAAATGAACTAATTGACATGTTGCGCCAGCACGCGGCTAAACTTTACTAAAACAGAGATCGCAGATGGTGATTGAATTAACCCCGTGCGAACAAACATGTTTTATCCACACATTAACAACTACGAGTGCTGGTACATTAAAAATTGGACAGAATGCCACAGTTTCTAACATTTTCCGGCTTGGCCGGAGATTTTGAGTAGATTTCTACCTATTTAAGCACAAAATCCGCTTGTTTTTGGCAATTGCTGTAAAAACAACGCAATTGTTAGCATGTTTTCAGAAAAAATTAGAAAATGTTTCGCCCCCCCTAAAAATTACTCGCTCCCCCCAGGCCCCCCCAAGAAAAAGTCCCTAGAATAAGCCCAGCCCCCCGTCCTTCCATAACGCTAGAGTTTAAAAAAAATTTAAAAATTAAAAGAATCCAGAACTTGCTTACAACTGCAATATGCAAGTGTCATAATTCACGTCGCCTTCAATTCTAAGCTGAAACGTATAAAGTCTAGCTAAACAGAGAATTCGAAAGTACCTAGGTAGACGCAGGAGACGCATAAAACTGTGTAGGCGAACAAATTTTAAGAAGTTTATTGAAAGTATAAGTCAGTTATTACAGAAGCGGAAAGGAACCTACCATTTCACAGGGTGTAACACAAATTATTCTGCGCGGCCATTGTATACAATACAATGTTAATATACGTTTGTGGACCGAAGTCCACGTTTCCGCAGACGCCCGCAGCTTTTAAGGCAACCGCTGCGCGCATGGCGCATTATTTGGCCATTGTTGAGAATTTTGGGTTATAAAGGTTTAATTTGGTAATTGTAGGGATCAGTAGCGTAGATAAGGGGGGGGGCGGGCGGCTGTCCTCCCATAGTAAACATACAATGTAAGCGAAATTGAAACTACAACAGCCAGCTAAAACCAGTTATGGAGGCGGCGGTTCAAAAAACGAACGGCCAAGATCCCACTTCACAGGGTGTAACACAAATTATTCTGCGCGGCCCCCCTTCGCACACCCGGGGGGGACCAGTGGTGGAGAAGCATGTTATGTAGAATAGCAACTATCGTTACAAGTTCAGAGCAAAGTAATAGCAAATGCGCAGCCCCGACTTCAATTTTACACTCCTTTTCCACTTATGCGGCACATTGTTATCTGCTTGCAAAGACGTTTCATCGTTGTCGAAATAATATACGTAAAAACCCAAGAATTTTCGTCAATAATAACGTGTTTTTTCTGAATAATTCATGCTAGATTGCGGAACTTCGACACCGTTAACAGTGCTCGCACCGCTCGCGCTGCGCGGTTCCCCTGATTCTGCTTGCGCACTGCGCGGCCCCCTCAGAAATTAGGGTGTACCTGGTACACCCCCCGTACCCCCTTGCGCATGTGTGTAGACAGTGCAAACCTAGCCAGTATACAATACAATGTTAGTATACGTTTGTGGACCGAAGTCCACGTTTCCGCAGACGCCCGCAGCTTTTAAGGCAACGGCTGCGTGCATGGCGCATTATTTGGCCATTGTTGAGAATTTTGGGTTATAAAGGTTTAATTTGGTAATTGTAGGGATCAGTAGCGAAGATAAGGGGGGGGGGCGGGCGGCTGTCCTCCCATAGTAAACATACAATGTAAGCGAAATTGAAACTACAACAGCCAGCTAAAACCAGTTATGGAGGCGGCGGTTCAAAAAACGAACGGCCAAGATCCCACTTCACAGGGTGTAACACAAATTATTCTGCGCGGCCCCCCTTCGCACACCCGGGGGGGACCAGTGGTGGAGAAGCATGTTATGTAGAATAGCAACTATCGTTACAAGTTCAGAGCAAAGTAATAGCAAATGCGCAGCCCCTACTTCAATTTTACACTCCTTTTCCACTTATGCGGCACATTGTTATCTGCTTGCAAAGACGTTTCATCGTTGTCGAAATAATATACGTAAAAACCCAAGAATTTTCGTCAATAATAACGTGCTTTTTCTGAATAATTCATGCTAGATTGCGGAACTTCGACACCGTTAACAGTGCTCGCACCGCTCGCGCTGCGCGGTTCCCCTGATTCTGCTTGCGCACTGCGCGACCCCCTCAGAAATTAGGGTGTACCTGGTACACCCCCTACCCCCCTTGCGCATGTGTGTAGACAGTGCAAACCTAGCCAGTATACAATACAATGTTAATATACGTTTGTGGACCGAAGTCCACGTTTCCGCAGACGCCCGCAGCTTTTAAGGCAACGGCTGCGCGCATGGCGCATTATTTGGCCATTGTTGAGAATTTTGGGTTATAAAGGTTTAATTTGGTAATTGTAGGGATCAGTAGCGTAGATAAGGGGGGGGGGGGCGGGCGGCTGTCCTCCCATAATAAACATACAATGTAAGCGAAATTGAAACTACAACAGCCAGCTAAAACCAGTTATGGAGGCGGCGGTTCAAAAAACGAACGGCCAAGATCCCACTTCACAGGGTGTAACACAAATTATTCTGCGCGGCCCCCCTTCGCACACCCGGGGGGGACCAGTGGTGGAGAAGCATGTTATGTAAAATAGCAACTATCGTTACAAGTTCAGAGCAAAGTAATAGCAAATGCGCAGCCCCGACTTCAATTTTACACTCCTTTTCCACTTATGCGGCACATTGTTATCTGCTTGCAAAGACGTTTCATCGTTGTCGAAATAATATACGTAAAAACCCAAGAATTTTCGTCAATAATAACGTGTTTTTTCTGAATAATTCATGCTAGATTGCGGAACTTCGACACCGTTAACAGTGCTCGCACCGCTCGCGCTGCGCGGTTCCCCTGATTCTGCTTGCGCACTGCGCGGCCCCCTCAGAAATTAGGGTGTACCTGGTACACCCCCCGTACCCCCCTTGCGCATGTGTGTAGACAGTGCAAACCTAGCCAGTATACAATACAATGTTAATATACGTTTGTGGACCGAAGTCCACGTTTCCGCAGACGCCCGCAGCTTTTAAGGCAACGGCTGCGCGCATGGCGCATTATTTGGCCATTGTTGAGAATTTTGGGTTATAAAGGTTTAATTTGGTAATTGTAGGGATCAGTAGCGTAGATAAGGGGGGGGGGCGGGCGGCTGTCCTCCCATAGTAAACATACAATGTAAGCGAAATTGAAACTACAACAGCCAGCTAAAACCAGTTATGGAGGCGGCGGTTCAAAAAACGAACGGCCAAGATCCCACTTCACAGGGTGTAACACAAATTATTCTGCGCGGCCCCCCTTCGCACACCCGGGGGGGACCAGTGGTGGAGAAGCATGTTATGTAGAATAGCAACTATCGTTACAAGTTCAGAGCAAAGTAATAGCAAATGCGCAGCCCCGACTTCAATTTTACACTCCTTTTCCACTTATGCGGCACATTGTTATCTGCTTGCAAAGACGTTTCATCGTTGTCGAAATAATATACGTAAAAACCCAAGAATTTTCGTCAATAATAACGTGTTTTTTCTGAATAATTCATGCTAGATTGCGGAACTTCGACACCGTTAACAGTGCTCGCACCGCTCGCGCTGCGCGGTTCCCCTGATTCTGCTTGCGCACTGCGCGGCCCCCTCAGAAATTAGGGTGTACTTGGTACACCCCCCGTACCCCCCTTGCGCATGTGTGTAGACAGTGCAAACCTAGCCAGTATACAATACAATGTTAGTATACGTTTGTGGACCGAACTCCACGTTTCCGCAGACGCCCGCAGCTTTTAAGGCAACGGCTGCGCGCATGGCGCATTATTTGGCCATTGTTGAGAATTTTGGGTTATAAAGGTTTAATTTGGTAATTGTAGGGATCAGTAGCGTAGATAAGGGGGGGGGCGGGCGGCTGTCCTCCCATAGTAAACATACAATGTAAGCGAAATTGAAACTACAACAGCCAGCTAAAACCAGTTATGGAGGCGGCGGTTCAAAAAACGAACGGCCAAGATCCCACTTCACAGGGTGTAACACAAATTATTCTGCGCGGCCCCCCTTCGCACACCCGGGGGGGACCAGTGGTGGAGAAGCATGTTATGTAGAATAGAAACTATCGTTACAAGTTCAGAGCAAAGTAATAGCAAATGCGCAGCCCCGACTTCAATTTTACACTCCTTTTCCACTTATGCGGCACATTGTTATCTGCTTGCAAAGACGTTTCATCGTTGTCGAAATAATATACGTAAAAACCCAAGAATTTTCGTCAGTAATAACGTGTTTTTTCTGAATAATTCATGCTAGATTGCGGAACTTCGACACCGTTAACAGTGCTCGCACCGCTCGCGCTGCGCGGTTCCCCTGATTCTGCTTGCGCACTGCGCGACCCCCTCAGAAATTAGGGTGTACCTGGTACACCCCCTACCCCCCTTGCGCATGTGTGTAGACAGTGCAAACCTAGCCAGTATACAATACAATGTTAATATACGTTTGTGGACCGAAGTCCACGTTTCCGCAGACGCCCGCAGCTTTTAAGGCAACGGCTGCGCGCATGGCGCATTATTTGGCCATTGTTGAGAATTTTGGGTTATAAAGGTTTAATTTGGTAATTGTAGGGATCAGTAGCGTAGATAAGGGGGGGGCGGGCGGCTGTCCTCCCATAATAAACATACAATGTAAGCGAAATTGAAACTACAACAGCCAGCTAAAACCAGTTATGGAGGCGGCGGTTCAAAAAACGAACGGCCAAGATCCCACTTCACAGGGTGTAACACAAATTATTCTGCGCGGCCCCCCTTCGCACACCCGGGGGGGACCAGTGGTGGAGAAGCATGTTATGTAAAATAGCAACTATCGTTACAAGTTCAGAGCAAAGTAATAGCAAATGCGCAGCCCCGACTTCAATTTTACACTCCTTTTCCACTTATGCGGCACATTGTTATCTGCTTGCAAAGACGTTTCATCGTTGTCGAAATAATATACGTAAAAACCCAAGAATTTTCGTCAATAATAACGTGTTTTTTCTGAATAATTCATGCTAGATTGCGGAACTTCGACACCGTTAACAGTGCTCGCACCGCTCGCGCTGCGCGGTTCCCCTGATTCTGCTTGCGCACTGCGCGGCCCCCTCAGAAATTAGGGTGTACCTGGTACACCCCCCGTACCCCCCTTGCGCATGTGTGTAGACAGTGCAAACCTAGCCAGTATACAATACAATGTTAGTATACGTTTGTGGACCGAACTCCACGTTTCCGCAGACGCCTGCAGCTTTTAAGGCAACGGCTGCGCGCATGGCGCATTATTTGGCCATTGTTGAGAATTTTGGGTTAGAAAGGTTTAATTTGGTAATTGTAGAGATCAGTAGCGTAGATAAGGGGGGGGGCGGGCGGCTGTCCTCCCCGAAATAATGGCTTCCCCCTGACAAAAATTTGGCCACAGATACATTCTAAGGAAAGCACAAATAAAAATGAAACTATATCCCGTCGTTTTTTCTATAATTTTCTAATGCTTTAGGGTTTTGAAAATTGGGGGCTTCGCCTACGAAGGGGGAATTGGGGAGGGGGGCTTCGGAAAAGTGGGGGGAGGGGCTACCCAAACGAGAAATAAACAGGATTTTGTTTGCAGAAATTGGCATTTTTTGTACTTACGCAAATGATCGCTGTTTTTACGTTTGCCATTCTCTTCTAAGTCCATAAATTAGCAAAAAACCTATGAATTTTTTGGAAATTTCTACGCAAATAACATTTTTTTCTACACTTTTGGGCCTCCGGCCCAAAACAAGTGGTTGGTGGCCCCCATTTTTAGCCATTTCCCCCAAACACCTGGAACACCTATGGTCTGCGGGCTCTCCTCCCCCCCTCCCCCAAATTGATGGTACACGTATGGTCATAGGTGTACCTGGGGGGGCCATAGGTGTACCAGGCTACAGTAGATGCTGTCGTGTTTTCTATCATTCTCAAATTCTTTTAGGGTTTTGAAAATGGAAATTTTGGAAGCAGACCCCACCCCCAAATAGTCAAATCCCACCCTCATCCACCCAATTTGCCAATTTTGGCCCCATTATCGTATTATCGTAATTAACCCCGCACCTGGGGGGACAGACAAAATTAGGAAACAGTGAAAAATATTTGCGGATAGCCCCCCTCAAGCTCGATTTGAACGTTCCCCCCAAACAGCTGGAACACGTATGGTCTGCAGGCTCTCCTCCCCCCCCTCCCCCTAATTAATGGTACACCTACGGTCATAGGTGAACGTGGGGGGGGCGGACCCCTCCCCCTAATGGAAAAGTGTCGGCCACCCCCCCACCCTCGAGATTATGGAAGCAGACCCCACACCCAAATAGCCAAATCTCACCCTAATCCACCCAAATTAGCCAGACTCCATCCTAAAAAATGTTGAAGATTTAGCCAAAAAATTAGTAAAATTTCGAATGTTATTGGAAAACATCGAAATTTTTGCAAGAACTAAATTTTTTTTTGAACAAAGCCTCAAAATTAGTTACAATTCGGATTTTATTTTTTTCTCAAGTTTTTTTCCAACAAATGAGCTAAACTGCTGAAATACAGGTAGTTTTTTAGTTGGACATAACGTATTTTTTAAAAATCGTAAATGTTGTCACAATTGTAGCCCCAAAGACTTGCCCCCCTCTATATTTTATTTTTCCGGGCCCCACCCCACCTATAAACGGCTGCCCCTCCCACCCTAATTTCGGCTACCCCCTCCCCAACGTTTTGTCAAGGTTTTGCGACGCAACCGATCTGAACGTTCCCCCAAACAGCTGGAACACCTATGGTCTGCAGGCTCTCCTTCCCCCCCCCCTCCCGCTAATTTATGGTACACCTACGGTCATAGGTGAACCTGGGGTGGGACCCCTCCCCCTAATGGAAAAGTGTCGGCTACCCCCCACCCTCGAAATTTTGGAAGCAGACCCCACACCCAAACAGCCAAATCCCACCCTCATCCACCCAAATTTGCTAGACTCCATCCAAAAAATAGGCTCTCCTTCCCCCCCTCCCCCTAATTTATGGTACACCTACGGTCATAGGTGAACCTGGGGGGGGTGACCCCTCCCCCTAATGGAAAAGTGTCTGCCACCCCCCACCCTCGAAATTTTGGAAGCAGACCCCACACCCAAATAGCCAAATCCCACCTCATCCACCCAAATTTGCTAGACTCCATCCAAAAAACGTTTAAGATTTAGCCTCAAACTTCGTAAAATTTGGGGGGCCCTCCCCCGAATGGAAAACTGTCGTCCACCCCCCACCCTCGAAATTTAGGAAGCAGACTCCACACCCAAATAGCCAAATCCCACCCTCATACACCCAAATTTGCCAGACTCCATCCAAAAAAATGTTGAAGATTTTGCCTCAAAATTTGTAAAATTTCGAATTTCATTGGAAAACATCGACATTTTTGCAAGGGGGAAGGGCTAGCCAAAGGAGAAATAAACAGGATTATTATGCAGAAATTAGCATTTTTTTGTACTAGCGCGAATAATCGCTGTGTTTAACCCCTGGGGGGGGAAGAACTCAAGTTTTTTTCGAACAAAGCCGCAAAATTAGTAAAAATTCGAATTTTTTTTGAAAACATCAAAATTTGTGAAAGAACTCAATTTTTTTCTAACAACTGAGCATACCTGCTGACATACAGGTAATTTTTAGTTGGAAATAACGTTTTTCTTAAAAATCGCAAATTTTGTCTAAATTTTAGCCCCAAAGACTTGCTCCCCCCTCAAAATTTTATTTTTCCGGGCCCCACCCCATCTATGAACGGCTGTCCCCACCCACCCTAATTTCGGCTACCCCCTCCACATCGTTTTGTCAAGGTTTTGCGACGCAACCCCCCACGGCCGTTGGAGTGACTGGGGGGGGGGGAGAAAAAATGAAGAAATACTGCAAAATATTTGCGAATAGTCGCCATCAAGCCTGATTTGAACGTTCCCCCCAAACAGCTGGAACACCTATGGTCTGCGGTCTCTCCTCCCCCGCCCCTCCCCCCCCCCAAATAGATTGTACACCTATGGTCAGTGGGTGACTGGGTGGGGCCCCCCTGATGGAAAAGTGTCGGCCACCCCCCACCCTCGAAATTTTGGAAGCAGACCCCACACCCAAATAGCCAAATCCCACCCTCATCCACCCAAATTTGCTAGACTCCATCCAAAAAAAAATGTTTAAGATTTAGCCTCAAACTTCGTAAAATTTGGGGGGGGGCCTCCCCCGAATGGAAAACTGTCGTCCACCCCCCACCCTCGAAATTTAGGAAGCAGACTCCACACCCAAATAGCCAAATCCCACCCTCATACACCCAAATTTGCCAGACTCCATCCAAAAAAAATGTTGAAGATTTTGCCTCAAAATTTGTAAAATTTCGAATTTCATTGGAAAACATCGATATTTTTGCAAGGGGGGGCTTCGGAAAAATGGGGGAAGGGCTAGCCAAAGGAGAAATAAACAGGATTATTATGCAGAAATTAGCATTTTTTTGTACTAACGCAAATAATCGCTGTGTTTAACCTGGGGGGGGGGGGAGAACTCAAGTTTTTTTCGAACAAAGCCCAAAATTAGCAAAAATTCGAATTTTTTTTGAAAACATCAAAATTTGTGAAAGAACTCAATTTTTTTCTAACAACTGAGCATACCTGCTGACATACAGGTAATTTTTAGTTGGAAATAACGTTTTTTTTTAAATCGCAAATTTTGTCTAAATTTTAGCCCCAAAGACTTGCTCCCCCCTCAAAATTTTATTTTTCCGGGCCCCACCCCACCTATGAACGGCTGTCCCCACCCACCCTAATTTCGGCTACCCCTCCTCATCGTTTTGTCAAGGTTTTGCGACGCAACCCCCCACGGCCGTTGGTGTGCCTGGGGGGGGGGGGAGAAAAAATGAAGAAATACTGCAAAATATTTGCGAATAGTCGCCATCAAGCCTGATTTGAACGTTCCCCCCAAACAGCTGGAACACCTATGGTCTGCGGTCTCTCCTTCCCCCGCCCCCCCAAATAGATTGTACTCCTATGGTCAGTGTGTGACTGGGTGGGGCCGATTGTCGGAATTAACCCCCAGTTCGTGTAGGCTCCATTGGCTCCACTACATCCTCGAAACTAGTGTGTGTTTGCTAAGTTGGACATCTGAAAGGGGTTCCCGATTTTTTGTTATGCTACAGACCACCGCGCTCGTTTAACTGAATTAGGAGGCCACTTCTACGCGTCTCCCCCGGTCCGCCCTAAGCTGAACCCCATCCTGTGTATTATTTGAGGGTACAGCAAACATTTAATGTAGGCTCCATTGCCTCCACTACGTCCACGGAGCACATCCACGAAACTTGTGTATTAGCTAAGTGTAGTGGATGGAGCATCAGCATACCCCCATTGTGTGACAGGGTGATAGTCGCAAATTAAAGTGGTTTGGTGTCCCATCCGAAATAATTGAACAGAATTAATAAATGTACCTGGATGTACATGTTTCGGGACCCAGACTAGCAGCCAATACAGTTGCTCTGTCCGATTTGGGGGAACAGCAAACATTTAATGTTGGCTCCATTACCTCCACTACATCCACGAAACACATCCACGAGACTAGTGTTCATTAGCTAAGTGTATATGATGGAGCATCAGCATACCCCCATTGTATGACAGGATGACAGTAGCAAAATTAAAGTGTTTTGGTGTCAGGCCAGCGGCCTATACAGTTGCTCTAAACATTTAATGTTGGCTCCATTGCCTCCACTGCTCCATTGCCTCCACTACATCCACGAAACTTATGTGCATTTGCAAAGTGTATAGGATGGAGCGTCAGCGAACCCCACTGTTTGACAGGCGGAAATAATGGAGGTGAATGGTCGACCGCAAGATACAGTTGCTCTAAACATTTAATGTTGGCTCCATTGCACAGGTGGACAAGGGGGAAGGCACCCCCCCCCGGACCCCCCACAACGCCCATAACTGCCCCACAAGGAGAAAACGCCACAGGCGCAAAAAACCCCCAAAAAATGCGCCCAAATCCAATCCACTGCTCCAGTGCCTCAACACTACATCCACGCTAAAAAAACGCAAAAAACGCGGGGCAAAAAAACGGAAAAAAACCAAAAACAAAAAGCAAAGACCAAGAAAACTCGCGGGGTGCATGTACAAAGTGTATAGGATGGAGCGTCTGCGAACTCCACTGTTTGACAGGCGGAAATAATGGAGGTGAATGTAGTGGAGGTGAATGGACGTATCCTGGTACCCTGTCCTGGCATGAGGACCATTTCCGAGCACCTTGACACGGCATCCGAGCACAAATTCAGAACTCTCCTCCACGACTTCCGAGCACAAATTCAGAACTCTCCTCCACGAGAGAAAGTTTGGAATTCGCGAATTTCTTACCGGAAAGGTGGTATAAGGAGCTTTGTGCTAGTGACTGCCAAACGTTAACTTCCATATGGTCTGGCACCGATACTGTTAACCAATTTTAGTGTGCTAAGATAGTGTGGGGGCCCCGCTATAGATTTTGAGTACTACATATGAGGTGACTAAACAGATATGGTGGTATGCAGACCGGGTTGAGGTGCTCCAAAGTGTATGAATAGTTGTTCAGTAGAAAGCATCTTTGCCCCTCCTGTCCATTCCTTATGCCGCGCCCACAGTTCCGGCAGTGCGAGGAGCACGACAATAGTCTGCATGGCCCAATATGAAGCACACACATATGTAAACAAATAGCTCAAATAAATATTATTTATGAATATATATATATAATATAAATAAGTATATATAATATATATAAATATATAAATATATATAATATAAATATAATATAAATATAATATAAATAAAGCTAGATATTGAATAGACTTTGAAACCGATTTGAAAATTTAAATTCTTTTTAGAAATAAATCCGCATTAAGCAATACAGTCGTGGAAATTCTATAGACAGAGTATATACGACAAAAATACTTTACAATGGTTTTAAAAAGATTATATGCGACATTCTATTTGTACAGCAGTATTCAAAAAGGCTAAAAATAATATTTATATGAAACAACAAAAGGTAGTCCTAAGCTAAACTAGTTATTCTGTTCAGCAAAATTCAAAGAGAGTAAATACAGCAAAAATATTATGACAAACAACATACGTAGTCTAGCAAACAAAGACTGACTTCAAATAATAGCAGTAGGATTACAGTCTCACAGATTTTGATAAGCAGCACAGGCAGAAACTGCCTTGTGCTGCACAAACAGGCTTAGATCAATCCTTGGCTCTTGCTTAATGCAATAATCTCTCGGAATTGTGCATTCGCAAGTAACAGTTTAAAAGAAAAAGTACAGAGATTCCCAAAAAATTTAAAAGTTCAAAATTCAAAAGTAAATTCAAAAATTGATTTGAAGTTTATTTCCACAAACAACAAGTATATGTATCCTAATGAGTCCTAAGAAACACAAACATAAACTTACTACATATTACCAAAATTACATAATTTTCACGTTTTCAAGTTCATGTTATTCACCCCGTGCGAAAGAAATGAGTGCCGACGAATTCAACAAAGAAATCCGTATAATTAGACACAAACAAGTATAAACAAAGTAACGTTTCAAAAATTAGGGCAAGCTTAGTAAGGCTAATTTTTAAACTGTATTGAAATTAAAGACAATAGTCAAATACTATTACAAAACTACAAACAAATATTACTAAGGAAACAGTTCTACCATAAGGCAGATCTTCGTATGGCAGGATTGTGGCCTATGATGGTCTTCCACCCTTGAGCTTGATTTGCACCGTCGATTCGCACCTTTGCATTGCATAAATGGAAAAGCTGTAAAGCTGAAACATAAAGGTTTAGACGAACATTTATGAAAATAGAAAAAAAACTAGAACCAAGGACCTCGTGCCAAGACCAAGATTAACGCTAGGTAGAAAAGGCGTAAAAGAAAACTGAAAAGATTTCGTAAGTTTTTACAAGGTTCACATTTATTACAAAACAAGACCAGAGATTCTCTCCAAAAGATAAAAAGAGTACACCTTTAATATCCTTGTTTTCCGATCTGTATGAAACTAATTTCTAGATAATAAGAAATGAAGAAATACATAAAAGAAAACTATGTTACACGGTCATGGCACCATTCCTATTTAATCATAATCGGTTGACTGGTACCAGCTGGCACCAGAAAATTAATGAAACGTAGTCAAACGAGCTCAAAGTTTTAAGGAAAGAGGATCATTAGCATCCCAAGTTTCATGTTTGCGCCCGGCTTACTGCAGAGGGTATCTTTCTCCACTCTGAATGGCCTGGTGTCTGAGTGTTCAGTGTAGCTCGATTAAAAATAAGAAACTTTAACTTGCATTGCATAAGTATACAGAGCATAAACATATTTCGCTGTGGGGTGTGGCTTGCCGAAAGACGCAAAATTACAGAAGACAACCAAAATTAACTGTAAACGGAATAAACTACGCAAAAACAACACAATATTCTGGCACTGTTATGGTTTTTAGAACGGCATACGGAAAAGATTAATACAAAACAAGGTAGTTAACAAAACGCTAAATTGGGAATGCAAAAGTATAGAATACGGTTAACACCGGTAAACGAGCAAAATACTACCTAACTTCAAAAACAATACTGGATAACTATAACTATTAAATACTACAAAATGTATGACAGATAGTAAGCCAAACTTCAGTAAAAGATAACGCTTTCAAATAAAAGGCGTTTATAGTACGAACGTATTAAATATATTGCCTCTAATTCTTGCTTTTTTGTTTCTGGTTAACTGTTAATATTGTATTGTTTGTACTGGTTAACTAACAAACTTTGCTTGCTTTCAATAACTTAAGAATTCCAATACTTCCAGTAAATCAGAGGGACAAAACATAAGTTAGGAAAAAAGTACTTGATCATTAGCTTTTAACAATAACTAACCCACAAGACACACAAAAATACTGAGAAAAGTAGAAAGCAGTGAAATGAAAAAGTGCAAAAAATAGGAAAATGAATAACCATGCTACCATCACGACAGAAACACGACATAGTTACCTACGACATGCGCCTTTGTGTGGGGCAGCTACGCACTAACTTGAAGATGGTCATGCAATGAATTATAATGTATTAAAGCCCAGTAACCAGAGTCCTAATCATAGCATTCTCCACAAATACGTATTCCAAGTATATGCGTACATCCAATATTAAGATCCAACTGCTGAGAAAGGCGATGGCAAAACTAGTGGCTGAGGAATAATAACTAAGTCAGGCTTTTCCAAATTAAATCCACACTTCATATACGTATATCTCCTCACCTATTGCTTTTATCCATGCTATCAGCAGATTCTTTACCCTATTCTTCATGACAGATTCCATTTCACCTGAGCCATCCCAGCTGGCTAAATCCTTACTTGACGGCACAACGTAAGCATCTGCTGTAAACGTTTGACAGCAAGTCGGTATCCTTGATACGTATGCATTCGGGGTCTAAATCATTCAAAACTGCATGATTTTCAGGCATTTGAACTGTGGATTCGTGGCAATGGACAGAATGCAGGGTTTCGTTATGAGCTGAGGGTCATTCTCATTTTGAATGAAAATTGTAGTAGGGTCATATGTCAGTTGTTGGAATGATAAAGGCAAATCTTCGTTGGGATTTATATATCCTGAAGAAGTAGCTTTATGATCCTTGTCCAACTGACCAGACTACGACCACTGAATCGAATTTGAAGAAGTTCTAATGTGTTACCTTGATCGAGGAATATGGTCCTGGTATTTTCTGACCAGGTTACGTACCGTCTTGGATATGCAGGCGAGATAAAATTCTGTCTATTGCCAATTCCTCGTTCGGAAAGCCGACAACCAAGAAAAATATCTGATAGGTGGGGATGCATATCGGCCAAGCCAGGCTTGGGAGAGAAAAACCCTTTCTTGAGCTATGTACATATAGGGGCAAAAACGCAAAATTTGAGGAAAAATTGCTCTCGGATTGACAAGACAGTGAGCGTCTAAAGACATCACGAATTTGATTCCTAAAGGGAAATTGGCACCGAAAACTAACGGGAACGTCGTCACTAAAGGACCATCTTTGTGGCGGAAAAATACAAGGCCGCAACTGACTCATATAGAATTTGCTGCCCCAATAATGAATAGATCAAAATTGCAAATTGCAAATTGTATATTGCCGCGTCATGTTATGCAGAAAACCTCAGCAGAATTCAAGTATAATCATGAAATGTAACAATATCGCTAGGGGGCGCACGTAACAAAAAACCCACTAAATTGTTCAGCGTTGTATACGAATATTTGAGAGCACTTCAAAATACCCCTCAAAATTGTAAAATGTACGCTGTCGAGCACAAAACTGTAAAAAACTGCTCTTTAGAAAAAATTAGGGCCACATTTCCGCCCCAATTTAGCGAAATTTCCCCAAACACAGAAAAACGTCAAATCTGTCAATAAGAAAACTGGAAAGGGGGCCTGTGTTTTCACAAAATCGGCAAATATAATGACACAAAAGCAGCACCTTCTCTTTGCCTTAAAATTAACCAAAGTTACCAGTTTTTGCGAAAGTACACATGTTTCTAACTGACAAAATTCCGTCAGAAATTCGTCTAAAATGAATTTTTCCACGAAAACAAGACCAAAACGATATCAGTCTGCTTGGAAATTATTGCTTACACGTATGCAAAATGAAATGTCGCTGAAATCGATCCAAAAAGACAAAGAACAAAAAATTAGTCACAAATTGGGTACGAATGGGGGGGCGTTATTTTTCTGTCTTTCTGCCAAATGTAGACAGAAAGACCGAATCAGAGTTTTGTTTTCAAGTAACCAAAGCTGAAGCTCGTGTTCGAAAATGCCAAAAATCACACTATTATTGCAAAAAAATCGAAAATAGGGGGTTTAGGGGGTCAAAAATACCAAACATGTACCAGAACCACAAAATATGACACGAGTCCGCCTTAAAATAGCAATTTACATTTATGCTCGCCCTTCTTTTGGGCTAGAATCGTTGTTTTTGAGCGATTATACCTTTTGGGGGTCCCTGGGGGGGTCAAATTTTTGCCAAATTTCGACTATATTTCAAATTTCGCCTCCATAATGCCCTAAATCACGCACTGAGCGCGACAATAACGCTACAACAATTTGTTAGTACCTAAATAACCAAAGTTTGGCCTAATTTAACCTCAAAAATGCTTTTCGGGGGTCGAAAAAAGCTTTCAAAATTTTGACCAAAATTTCGAAATTTTGCCTCCAGTGCACTTCTGCTGCTCTCCAGTGTAAAATATTTCCGAAAACAGGAAGTTTATCACAAGGACGTGAAAAAATGTCCACATATTTTGTTAAACTAAAAATTTTAAAATTTTATTCCCGTCTTGGTCCTGTGACGGTCTCCAAATATCAGTCCCCGGTTACTAAACCGAAAATTGGATTACGAATCAATGCAGGTTCACCTAAGGGTGCAACCCGCTATAAACAAAACCCCTAAATTACTAACCTATCCTATTCAACCATTAGACTGTGTTGGCGGACAAAGTACTATAATTAATAAACGTACGATTTATTAGGCATAAAATAAAGGCCATAAATGTGACAATGAATGGCAGAACTCGACATATAAACGAATACAAGACTGGTTAGTTGAACTGTTAATTGTTATGACTAATAATATCAGGCCGACGTCAGTACACAGGAGTAAGGATTTGTTTCAATGGTTGTTTTAGAATCGCATAACCGCAATTGCTAGTTTTTCACTTAAACATCTAGGAACTTTAATAATCTCTCTTTTTAGCGGGTTCAGTATTACCCCCTATTTTTGAGGTGAATTCCAGATGGTATAAAAACAAGTGAAAAACGCTGTCGTCAAAGTTGCCCCGGGGCTGGCGCTGGGGGAGATTTAGCTATCCACTGTTTTGAAGCCATAGGAGTTCCCGATACAATCTACTGGGCCGTTTATAACAGATAATAACCCGTAAATGTGTACCCTTTGTTTCTCACGTCGTTCAAATTCTAATTGTTTGATGAAACTCTAAAAGTCTGGGCATCTACCGAAAAGTGACGGCCGCTACTTTGTGTAGGAAATATGTGGCTTTCCTAAACTAGATAAATAACAAAACTTACCGATTGACGACGACTAGGCAAGCATAACCCAACATCGATTACCCCAAATGTATCTACCGATAGATATGTCCCACACTAGGGTAGCTATGTTAATTTATCACATCCAAAATTATGGTGACAATGGCACTGGCGGCCACCATGCTGAAAAACAAATTCAAGGCCAAATCAACCAGTTAACTAAGTATTTTTCCTGCACTACTAATCTGTAATTTTTTGTGTTCTTCACTCGATATAGTACTGACTTCAGTACGACCTCGTCCAAGTAGTATTTGTTTAAGGAGATCATGAGCCAGAGCTGATGCTATTCTTTTGCATCAAGACGAAATTATCAATAATTTAGGTAATTTCCTTATTCTTATTGTGGTCTTCTTCTTAGTTTATTGAACAAATAGGAAAACTGACGCCTTCTGCCTGACGCCTGCTGCCTTATTAGCATGTTCAGATGCTTAACTGTGCAGAAACTGTTAACATATTCTTATTGCAAGTGGTATTTCTATCCTGTGACCTCCGAGCAGTGGATAGTGCTAAAATGACCAATCCTGACTATCTTCAAATCGGAATTTGGAAACCTCCCCCTTTTCCAAAAAAATTACAGAGTTAATGCTTTTCAGACTTACTGTCCAGCCAACATCTATGCAAAGAGCAAACACACAATTAAAGAACTAATAAAAAACTGCCGCAACATTTGAAAGATATCCCGTTTCAGCCATCTGTAGGTTAACTTTGATGTGCATGTCTACAGTGCTGTTGTATGTTTGTTGTATGTAGAAAACATGTCTGTCAACATAGCATACAAAATTAATACTTTTCTCTTCCCTTTAGAAACAGCTTAATTTTTAATTCAGTCTATTTTGGTTGCAGAAAAAGGATTGATGCATTACTGGTTGCTTTTACTAGATTACAGTTTTTGCTACAGACTGCCACTGAATGATTTTCTCATGTTCCATCCTTTTTGGTGTTTCAGCTTTAATACCGATAGGTAGGCGTCGAAAGGACTTGATAAATGATAAATTAGTTAATTGAACTGAAGCGACCTCATGGGTCAATAGTTGCAAATGTGCTCGTTTCACCTGAACGCACGGAAAATGTGCTTGAAAAAATATCACTGCATAGTCACAGCGCATGTGGCAGTAGAGATGCATCGGCCGTGCCAAGGAAATGGAACATTTTCAAAAATGGTTTTAAAATTCAAATTTTGCAATAATTTTGACTAAATTCATAATTAGTTTTGTTGTTTTCATTCAAATTAGTGAAGCAACGAACAGTTGCTGATATTTAACTTATATTTGACTTTCAAAATTTTGAAATTGTTTTTAAAAATGTGAAAAATTTCCAAACTTTTTCTAGATTTTAACCCCGGTGGCGACCGGCGACGGGGTCTGACTACCGAGGCCGGGTCCAGGCCCCGGTGCATTTCTGTGTGAAAGATTGAAAATTGATGTCTATGCTTAATAGCGCTCCTGGCAATATTAAAAACATTGTAGATAACTATGCTGATCTGATAGTTTGCAGCGGGAGTTCTGTGGCCAACCAACTTATTTTCTTATATCAAGATATTGATAGATGACGGAATGTTCAGGCATAATATGAATATGACGTTGATGACGGTTAATCATACGTAGATCCCAGAACCTATGTTAAACTTCGCAGCTTCAGCTAGTGCCTAATTTATCATTAAAAACTGTTCAAATTTCGTATTAGCTTCTCAAAATTTGCAAGGGTTTTATCAATAACAAATTCTTCCCATATCATATTTTAGTTCATTATTATCATACGAATTAGCAAATTTATGCTTACACTACATTAAATCTCAAAATTTGCCTGAACGAGACCTCCTTACCTCATGGTGATATGTGGTGTTAACAGTTAGGAACATGAAATCAACTGTTTTGAGAGTTTAATTTTCACTTTTGTTTAAGGAAGACTAAATATAGACGATTAAATTTAAATAATAAATGTTCAATTGCTGCTTTAAACTCACATAGCTCTCTCCACATTTTATCCTCACTTCTTTGTTTTCCAAATCAGCGCTCGTTAAGCAAACATTAAGCAGTAAGCTCTCAGTAGTTCTAACTTCTAATGTCATTGATCAAGGCTCGAAGGATAGGGAATCTACTTCTGCTCTAAATATTTTGGGCAATTGCACCTCAACCCAATTTTTTTATAAATTTTCATCATAAAATATCTGTGGTTCCTTTTGCTCTTTATATGATTAAATTTCAGAATTCATAATAAATTAATTCGTGACACACTTTCTATACTGAGCATAAACAACATTGAATTTTATTTCAGGAAAAGCCGTCTGTCCCGTAGGTTGGAATCTGAAAGATGATGCCTGCTACAGTGAAATTGGTTCAGACGCTAGTTGGTCAGATGGTGGGGAAAGGTGCAAGAATGCGGAGATTGGTGCCAGTTTACCCTATTTTAAGTCACGACTACAGTTTGATGCATTCACAGAATATTTAGATAGGTAAATAGGTTATTTCCTTTACAATAGGACACTATGTGTGAGCTTATTTGTTGAAAAGGAAGACGAACTAGCGTTACTAAACCCTAGCTAATCATTCTCAACTTTGTGCTTCACTGATTGAAGCAATGTATGCAATAATTTATGTAATAAAAATTTCAGTTTTTATTAATTAGTTTTTAGCAACAACATTGGAGACGTTTGGGTTGATGGTCAGGACTTTGCGAATGTTAATATCTTTCTACGATACAACGACGATTCCGAACTCATGTAGGCTACGGCACGTTTGCGTCAGTGTTAATTAACTAAACTATATTTTATGTTCTGAAGGCATACAAAGCAAACCGATAATAAAGTTAGATAGTTGTGAAACGTTTCAACATTTTAGTCGCCTATCGTTAGAAATTAGGTGCACTAACCAAGTAAAATTCAGTGGATTCAAATTCAAATGTTTTCAAAATGTTTTCGGGTTAAGGACCGGCCGCCATAATCCAGTCAATTCCAGTTTGATACCCTGGAATCTTTATAGGTTAATACTTGACAGCGCATTTCCGACACTGCCAGCGCGATGTGCTTAGGCTAAGACCTGTCTACGCCATATCTGAACTTACATAAGAAGCTTGGCTCAATTAAGCGGAAAGCTTAGGTGCCTTAGCCCAGTCCACAGAAATCCATCCACGCCAACTAGATTTTGTGGAAAGACTTTTAGGCAAAGCAAAACTGCTAAATCTTGCTTGTTTTGTATACTCAATATTTTTGATAGACGCATTACAAACTTTTATAAGTATCCTGCCGATTGATATAAACTTCTAAACCAAATATTCTGGTGTTGTTATGCTATCGCGCACACAGTCTTGTTTTATTAATATGGGTACTAATTACTACTTACTTATACTACTTAATATGTAATATGGGTATTAATAAGCGTACAATTTACATAACAGATTGTGTCGCGTGACACATCCTGTGCACGCTAAACGGCTAACCTTCAAATTGGTTCCCAGTTACCAAACTCGCAAATCCGTGCCCAGTTGAAAATGCTTGTGCGTTAAGGTACTGGTTCAGGTGTTTCTGTAAATTTCTATTCAGGTAAATTCTGAAAGACTGTAATTTGCACAATTCTTGGAATTCAACGATAAATTTTATATCATTTTAAAGCTCAGAATGTGCCTTCTACAGCTAGGTAGGATATACCTGACTCACTTCAACTCTTCGACTTGAACATGCGATAACAGGAAAACAATTTTTGAACATGGATTTCACGAAATGTGGGAAAGCTAAAGAAAAGTGGCCAGTTCACGCTTCAAAAGATACGTCTTCCCGAGGGCTATTTTTCTGAAATCTTTTCAGGTAAGCTAAAGATTGTGAGAAAAATGTTCATTTTATCTGATTTTCGTCAAAAGTTTTAAGTTTGAATGCTTATTTCTTTCGAACGGAAAAATGTGTGTCTAAAGCCGTTTTCTAGTTGGTTGCATGAGTTAAGAGAAATCCGTGTTCAAAACAATCTGATTGCGATTTTCAAAATTTCACATTTTCGTTGTTGTGCGTAGGCAATGATGCCGCAGAGAGCTCTCCGCTAGGCATCATATGTGATTAGGACTACAAATATGGTCAATACTTGACCGACGGACCAGCGCTGTTGAAACTGTTGAAATCTTGCAATATCTGATTTTTCGAGAAATGGCCCGTTTTGGACCACGAAAATCAATTTTCGCTGGTATCTCTTAAACCGCAAGGAGCAAAGTTGTAGGTCTTGGTGAGACAATTCGAATGATTATAAGTTCATCCGTGTAGGGTACCCACAGTTCAAGTTATGGTGGATTGAAGCATTCGAATGAAATGCCGGGGGTTCTAAAGGGAGGGGAAGCCGAGGGAGTACGGGTGGGTTGAAGTGGAAATACGAAGGGGGATTGGGGGGGTCAGCTGCTAGAATGCTGAGGACGTGTAACATTTATAATACATAGAAAATGCCTGTTGTCATACTATTTTATTTATTTTTAGTCCATCTATTTGTTTATCTTGATTTTTAAAAGTTTGTAAGCTCTTAAGTTGGTGGTTGGAGTAAAAATGGAGGCAAAAAATTAGGGGGCTTGGGGGGAAAAACCCCGTATATAATGAAAGGTAAAAAGCACAATAATATATATATATATATATATATATATATATATATATATATATATATATATATATATATATATATATATATATATATATATAATACGTAATATATAATGCACATGTATATACGTATATATAGGTCCTATATAAAGGGTACAAGAGGAAAATCTTTTTCACTCAAAACACCCTTATAATAAGCGCTACAGGCGCCCGGCTCCCGGCGGCTGTGGGTATCTGTTGGAAAAACTCTTAGCGCGGAATTCCCGGAAAAACGGATTTTGAACGGAAAAATTTTTTGTCTCCGATTTTGCTCAAAAGTTGGTCATAGGGTAACTCGATAGCGCTGATTTCAAAACTGAAATCGAAATTTCCGGAACATTTATGGATTTCGAGATATTCGACCCGGAAAATTCCGGATTTTGAAAAATTTCTCCAAAAGTGGTCAATATGGTACTCAAATGAAAGAACTCGCCGAGCTGAACAACTTTTCTTCTTGCGACATTTTCCGGAAATGCGTCTAGCGGCCGAAAAACTGAAAATCCGGGAATTCCCGGAAACCCGGATTTTGGACTTAAAAATTTTTTGTCTCCGATTTTGCTCAAAAGTTGGTCATAGGACAATTCGACCATGCTGATTTCGAAACTGAAAACGAAATTACCGGGAAATTTACGGATTTCGAGATATGCGCTCCGGAAAATTGACTTGTTTATAAGAGGAAAAATGCCAGCGGCAACCCATTCATGCAAATAAGCTTGTTGGTTTTTGACTTTGTGCGTCATGCACATGTTTCTTAAGTTGATGCTTCTCGCCCCCCTGTCCTATTTTTTCCAATTGTTTTTCTCCCAAGTAAAAATATGTACATGTACCCAGAAATACCCTCCATGCATTTATTTGCACGTTTATAGTTTTGTTTTTTGTCTGCTTGTTTGCGTTCCCGACTTTTCCACTCCTTTTTATTTGGTGGACCGTTTTCGTACATTTTTGCTGTGCCCTTGTAGTGTAGTGGTATAGGTGTTGGTCTCCTAATCATAATGCCGTATGGATTCGATTTCCACTGGTTTTGAATTGTTGTTTCCTTTTTCCTATCATTTGTATAAAGCCCCTGCCGTTTTCAATTGTATAAATCTCCTGCCGTTTGTCGTTCTAACCTATGTGTGCAAAGATCAAGTCATTTCACTCCTGCTCATTTCATGACGTTTTGAAAATGACACCTACTTTGGTTTGGACTGATGTAACTTTTGACTGGGCTGGGTTAGAAAAGTTTTGCAAATATCTGCATTGGTTCACTCCTGCTCATTTCACTCCATTTTGAAAATGACACCTAGCCTTCACAGGGGGCTGTCACTATGATTCCCTGGCCTAGTGGTGAAGGCGTCGGTGTTCTAATCACTGTGATGCGTGAGTTCCAATCTCACTGGAATCTATTTTTTAGCAAAAGGCTTCGTTGTACAAATCCATGTGATATGTGAGATCAATTTCCCTGGAATCTTTTTGTGGAAGGTGTCTTCAACCTCATTTGAATTTCGTTAAATTTGATTTTGACGCCGTTTGGAAGGTGCCTCTACCTCTATTTATTTCGTTATTCTTTCGTCACTGTTTTACTTTCAGCAGTATCTGTGGTATGCGTGCCATGCATTGCTAACGGGGGACAATAATGAATCAACAACAAACAAAAATAAATGAAGATTTTTTGTTGTAAATTAAAATAGGCAACGTGGACGTAACAAATCTTAAATTTAATTTCGTTATTATTTCCACATTGTTTCATTTTAATTTCCTTAAATTAAACTTAGGATATGGCGCCGTCTGGAAGGTGCCTCTAAGTCTGTTCAATTTAGTTATTATTTCGTCATTGTTTTACGTTCAGCAATATCTGTGGTATAAGTATCATGCATTCACCCCACACAGCAGCATCTCGCGCCTTTGGTGTAGGCTGTAGGTGTCTGCAAGCAAAAGTCTTTGGCGCCGGTGGGAATCAAACCCACAACCTTTCGACTCGCAGTCGAAAGCACTAACCACCCGACCATCGGCACACAAATGAAAGAGATCTAAAACGATTTGTTAGCTACTGAGACTAGCAGAATGCTTAGTTTCAGTCAGTGAATCGTTCTTCCTTTTTTCCGTTGCTTTGTCTGTTTTGTTGTGCTTCCTTTTTCTGCGAAAGATTACTGTGATCAAGAACGCTGAATATCATTGATCTGGCTTTATCAATTTTGTCTATCCATAGGTGTTTGTGTTTATTCTAACGTGATTAAGTTATGATCATATGCAGCAGCATTTTTTCGAGTGGCAAGTTTCGATATTTGATTTATGATTTTCATTTGAACGCAGATGAAAATATCGATAATAGACACAAATAGATAGTTAAACCGTTTGTTAAAACTGAGTAGTGCTGGTTCAATTCTTTGATAGTTCATTTTTTAAAGTTTCAAATCTTAAGTCTTTAGTACACAATGAGTATCTACTCCATCCCAAAAACCTTTATGTGCTGGATTTTAGAAGTCTATCTTGAAAAAATAAGCGAAAACACTAAGTCCAAAGTCGGACCCAACATTCGCCGGTCCCTCTTTTACCTACGAATTTTATTTGCTAGATTTGGTTGTGAAATTTCTA
>JASAND010008376.1:0-31122 GCA_030248195.1 Trissonchulus latispiculum
TACAATAATGAAAGGACAGAAAGACGATATAGCTATTTTTTGGTATTTTAACCGAAAATATGTTCAGAAAAATGTTAACAAAGTACGCGGAAGCAAACGACCTAGTAGCGTGCAAACTAAATGGAATATGAACGATACTAAATCTTTCCTTTCTAATTTAGAAATGTGGTATATCACAGACGGTAAAAAATTTAGAAAAAATGTTTTAAAATTTATATTTAGTAAACCTAAACATATGTTAAAAATGTTGTATGCGATAATATTAAATTCCAAAGAAACTTTATTTATTGAATTAATGAGAGATATTGTAAGAGCAAAATTGCATGAAGTTGTTGAAAGGAATAATGAAAATAAAAACAACAAAAGTAAAATATTTTTTCGTTTTGATAATATGTTAATGGACATACTATGTTTTCGACGAATTTTTGCCAAAAATAAAGTATTCTGGAAGGATAAAGAGTTTGAAGAAGAATATTCCAATCCTATGGTTCTTTATTCATATGATCCACCAATATCGAGTTTTATTTTTAACTATAGGCAGACAGTGGAAAATTTCAAAGTAGATGCAGTAATCAATACACCCTATAGTTGTGCATGTACTAATTCTCGTTTTTGTGATGCTGATCATGGTCATGTAATTACTGGGGATTTAGAAGTTATAGATAATATAGAACTAAGGGAGCTAATGAAGAAAGGCCCTAAATATCGGTTTCGAAAGGCGACTGATATAAATAACTGCATCAAAAAAATTAAAGCTGGATTGAAAAGTTATATTTATAATTTTACTTCAAAAAAGCGCTTGATAGAATCGGATTATTTAGATTGGATGCATGCTGTTATTCAAGATTGTAAAAACAATCTTAAGAAAGTATCTCAAAGCAAATATTTTGAATTTATAAAAAATGAGAAGTTGTCAGTAGATGCCAAAAATTATTTGGAATTTATTAAAGAACATTTTGTAATTACGGTGATAGATAAGGCTTCTCAAAATTTTTGCCTCATCTGCAAACAATTCTATTTAAGACAACTTCTGTTGGAAACTGGTTATGAACATAATGTGGCAAATTATAGTTTTACTTCTATAACATTACCAGAATTGAAGCAGCAAATTGCTATGGATTATTGTTTGAATGAACAAAGTTTGTATGGTTCGCTCCCTTTTATACAAATTTTGCCTAAGTTTCATAAAAAACCAGTAAAGTTTCGAGTAATTATCTCTTCAAAAAATTCTTTCTTGAAAACTATTTCATCTAAAGTTTCTCAATGCTTAAAATTATTGTACATCAAGGTACGTAATTATTGTAAAGCTATTGAACGTAACGGAAGGTACAAATTAAAATTATTTTGGGTAATTGATAATTCAAAACAGATAATTGATGCAATTAAAGAAATGAATAAAAAGGTGGTAGCACAAAACGTGGCTACTTATGATTTTACAGAAATGTATACTTCTCTAACACACGATGATATTTTCTTTTATATGAATGATCTTATAGATCGTTTTATGGGAACGAGTGGAATGGTTGCTACTACTAAGAAAGCTTTCTGGAGTAACAACAGAAATCTTTCAAATTTTATTGATAAACAAAATTTAAAGGAATTTATAAAGTGTGTAGTTAGCAATACGGTTTTTACTGTTGGGGATAAAGTTTGCATACAAAATATAGGTATTCCCATGGGCACAGATTGTGCTCCATACTTAGTAAATCTGTTTTTATTTAATTGCGAATTCAAATTCATTTATAGTTTAATTAAACAAAAAGACTGGGAACTAACTAATTCGTTGATTTACATTTTTCGATATATGGATGATTTAACGGTTTTTAATGATAAAGGAAAATTTGAAATCGTTAAACCGATGATTTATCCACTATCTTTGATTTTAAAAAGACAAAATAAAGACGATAGTCTCGCTGAAGTATTGGATATAGAAATTGCGATTAAAAATGGTTATTTTATAACAAAACCTTTCGATAAAACGGAAAAGTTTAATTTTATTACGCTTAAATTCCCACATGCCTTTTCTAATTGCTCACAAAAAATGGCTGGACAAGTATTTTATAACGAATTAGTACGTTTAACTATGTTAAGTACTAATACGTCATTTCTCGAGCAATCCGTTGTCAAACTCATTCATAAACTTACTTATAGACAATTTTCCAATAATAAATTACGACAGATTATTTCGAAGTGGCTTTCTAAAAAATCTCTGTTTACGGACAAAAATGTTGACGAAATTTTATTATTAAAAAATTTTTTTAAATAAAGTTTATTTTTAAAAAAATTTTATATAATTCTTTGTGTATTCGTATGACTCTCACTCTTGGAGTAAATATATATCCACCCAGTTTCCCCATGCCAGGTGCGCACCTGGTGAGGCTGGGTGATGAGACGCATGGGGCTTTGAGCACTCATCTGAGGATATATATTGCATGTGCTCCAAGGCACCTAGTATGTTATGCACTATGTTATTTTACGTATATACACTCATTTTTGAATAGGTTGGGGTTTGCAATGCAATGGAACGGAATATGTCTATGTCGGATGTATCCAGTACTCTTGAATTTAAAATGACTCTAACTACAGAAGAGGTTGAGTGCGCATCTTGTGTTACTGTGCCTCGTTCTGTGTTTTTCTTTATGCGACACACGGAGGTGCGAACGGTTGAGAAGTACTCCCACGTACCCCCCTGTGTTTGCACTTAGGTGCTACAGTTACATTTAATTTTATTTCATGCTAACTTAAATTAATATTTTTAATTCGAATTAATTCGAATTATTAAACTGTTTTCTATTATAATGTAAACCCCATGAATTAAGTGTTGGTGTTTTTATGTGTATATATGGTTCTTGCATATTTATATTCTGTTGTTTTTCGTACGTCCATCCCGCTTGCTAGGGTTACCCCTGCGTGGGTCTATCTAATTCCGATATTGACTACACTCAATACGGACTATCTAAACTTTTTTCCACCCCTTTTTAGTATATATATGTTCTTTATTCTTTCCTTTTCAGGTTACCCCTTGTGGGTCTATTTAACTCCGTTATTGAGGCAACTCAATACGGATTATCTAATCCCTTTTATGGGATCTACCCCGAAATGGGGTCTATCTAATTTTATTTTTAATTTTTTTCAAACTTCTTTTAATCACTAGTCGGATTACGGAGCTATATATAAATAGATATAATTTACATTCTCTTTGATGAACTGAATAGCTTTATTTTAAAAATCTTTTGGCTCTTGTAAAGCCATTCTTACTTTTATTTTTCGTATAAGTACATAAAGTTTTCAAAAATATTTTTTAAAGTAGTTTAAAACTTTTTTAATAAAATTTTTTTATTTATTGCGTAGCTTTAATAAGCTGCCAACCACAAAAGTCTCTAAATTATTTTTTAAAAAATTTAAGATTTTCTCTATTTATTTAATGATTAATTATAATCAAATATAGTGTAGAATCGAGTATGCCTCTCGATTCCCCTTTTTAGGGGACCATCAAAAGGCGCCACCGTCGTGATCCGGTTATAACCGTGTTGCAAAGTCGCGGCTGAACACGGGCCAGGCTGTCGGTGGGACGGTGGGAGGGTTGTTAAACCCAATGGTGGTCGCGCCCACCTAAGCCAGGCAAACCCTGGCTAGTAGGAATCCACCCCGCGCCCACCCTGGTTATTATGGGTGTAGTAACCGGTCCGGGTGGCTAATTAGCACCTACTTCTTTTACCAAATGTTCGTTTTCTCAATGTTTAGCTTGTTCTAAAACAAATAGCTCCAAGACATTTATCGGTGCTTATAATTCTTGTAAATATAACATTGAACCTATTAATAATGAAAATTTTAAATGTACTACAAAAAATTTAATTTATCTGTTAACTTGCAATGACTGCAATATGCAGTACGTAGGGGAGACCAAACGTATGTTTAAAGAAAGGATTCGGGAACATATTTATGCTATACGGACACAGTCCAAATCTGGTTGTACTGAGTTAATCGAACATTTTAATATGGGAACTTGTAAAAATTATAGTGTACAGTTAATAGAAACTGTAGAATCTACAGGTGATGATAATATGGATAAGAATGCGAGATTAGATCGGGAACAATATTGGATAAAAGAATTGCGCACTAAATTTCCATACGGACTTAATACAATAATGAAAGGACAGAAAGACGATATAGCTATTTTTTGGTATTTTAACCGAAAATATGTTCAGAAAAATGTTAACAAAGTACGCGGAAGCAAACGACCTAGTAGCGTGCAAACTAAATGGAATATGAACGATACTAAATCTTTCCTTTCTAATTTAGAAATGTGGTATATCACAGACGGTAAAAAATTTAGAAAAAATGTTTTAAAATTTATATTTAGTAAACCTAAACATATGTTAAAAATGTTGTATGCGATAATATTAAATTCCAAAGAAACTTTATTTATTGAATTAATGAGAGATATTGTAAGAGCAAAATTGCATGAAGTTGTTGAAAGGAATAATGAAAATAAAAACAACAAAAGTAAAATATTTTTTCGTTTTGATAATATGTTAATGGACATACTATGTTTTCGACGAATTTTTGCCAAAAATAAAGTATTCTGGAAGGATAAAGAGTTTGAAGAAGAATATTCCAATCCTATGGTTCTTTATTCATATGATCCACCAATATCGAGTTTTATTTTTAACTATAGGCAGACAGTGGAAAATTTCAAAGTAGATGCAGTAATCAATACACCCTATAGTTGTGCATGTACTAATTCTCGTTTTTGTGATGCTGATCATGGTCATGTAATTACTGGGGATTTAGAAGTTATAGATAATATAGAACTAAGGGAGCTAATGAAGAAAGGCCCTAAATATCGGTTTCGAAAGGCGACTGATATAAATAACTGCATCAAAAAAATTAAAGCTGGATTGAAAAGTTATATTTATAATTTTACTTCAAAAAAGCGCTTGATAGAATCGGATTATTTAGATTGGATGCATGCTGTTATTCAAGATTGTAAAAACAATCTTAAGAAAGTATCTCAAAGCAAATATTTTGAATTTATAAAAAATGAGAAGTTGTCAGTAGATGCCAAAAATTATTTGGAATTTATTAAAGAACATTTTGTAATTACGGTGATAGATAAGGCTTCTCAAAATTTTTGCCTCATCTGCAAACAATTCTATTTAAGACAACTTCTGTTGGAAACTGGTTATGAACATAATGTGGCAAATTATAGTTTTACTTCTATAACATTACCAGAATTGAAGCAGCAAATTGCTATGGATTATTGTTTGAATGAACAAAGTTTGTATGGTTCGCTCCCTTTTATACAAATTTTGCCTAAGTTTCATAAAAAACCAGTAAAGTTTCGAGTAATTATCTCTTCAAAAAATTCTTTCTTGAAAACTATTTCATCTAAAGTTTCTCAATGCTTAAAATTATTGTACATCAAGGTACGTAATTATTGTAAAGCTATTGAACGTAACGGAAGGTACAAATTAAAATTATTTTGGGTAATTGATAATTCAAAACAGATAATTGATGCAATTAAAGAAATGAATAAAAAGGTGGTAGCACAAAACGTGGCTACTTATGATTTTACAGAAATGTATACTTCTCTAACACACGATGATATTTTCTTTTATATGAATGATCTTATAGATCGTTTTATGGGAACGAGTGGAATGGTTGCTACTACTAAGAAAGCTTTCTGGAGTAACAACAGAAATCTTTCAAATTTTATTGATAAACAAAATTTAAAGGAATTTATAAAGTGTGTAGTTAGCAATACGGTTTTTACTGTTGGGGATAAAGTTTGCATACAAAATATAGGTATTCCCATGGGCACAGATTGTGCTCCATACTTAGTAAATCTGTTTTTATTTAATTGCGAATTCAAATTCATTTATAGTTTAATTAAACAAAAAGACTGGGAACTAACTAATTCGTTGATTTACATTTTTCGATATATGGATGATTTAACGGTTTTTAATGATAAAGGAAAATTTGAAATCGTTAAACCGATGATTTATCCACTATCTTTGATTTTAAAAAGACAAAATAAAGACGATAGTCTCGCTGAAGTATTGGATATAGAAATTGCGATTAAAAATGGTTATTTTATAACAAAACCTTTCGATAAAACGGAAAAGTTTAATTTTATTACGCTTAAATTCCCACATGCCTTTTCTAATTGCTCACAAAAAATGGCTGGACAAGTATTTTATAACGAATTAGTACGTTTAACTATGTTAAGTACTAATACGTCATTTCTCGAGCAATCCGTTGTCAAACTCATTCATAAACTTACTTATAGACAATTTTCCAATAATAAATTACGACAGATTATTTCGAAGTGGCTTTCTAAAAAATCTCTGTTTACGGACAAAAATGTTGACGAAATTTTATTATTAAAAAATTTTTTTAAATAAAGTTTATTTTTAAAAAAATTTTATATAATTCTTTGTGTATTCGTATGACTCTCACTCTTGGAGTAAATATATATCCACCCAGTTTCCCCATGCCAGGTGCGCACCTGGTGAGGCTGGGTGATGAGACGCATGGGGCTTTGAGCACTCATCTGAGGATATATATTGCATGTGCTCCAAGGCACCTAGTATGTTATGCACTATGTTATTTTACGTATATACACTCATTTTTGAATAGGTTGGGGTTTGCAATGCAATGGAACGGAATATGTCTATGTCGGATGTATCCAGTACTCTTGAATTTAAAATGACTCTAACTACAGAAGAGGTTGAGTGCGCATCTTGTGTTACTGTGCCTCGTTCTGTGTTTTTCTTTATGCGACACACGGAGGTGCGAACGGTTGAGAAGTACTCCCACGTACCCCCCTGTGTTTGCACTTAGGTGCTACAGTTACATTTAATTTTATTTCATGCTAACTTAAATTAATATTTTTAATTCGAATTAATTCGAATTATTAAACTGTTTTCTATTATAATGTAAACCCCATGAATTAAGTGTTGGTGTTTTTATGTGTATATATGGTTCTTGCATATTTATATTCTGTTGTTTTTCGTACGTCCATCCCGCTTGCTAGGGTTACCCCTGCGTGGGTCTATCTAATTCCGATATTGACTACACTCAATACGGACTATCTAAACTTTTTTCCACCCCTTTTTAGTATGTTCTTTATTCTTTCCTTTTCAGGTTACCCCTTGTGGGTCTATTTAACTCCGTTATTGAGGCAACTCAATACGGATTATCTAATCCCTTTTATGGGATCTACCCCGAAATGGGGTCTATCTAATTTTATTTTTAATTTTTTTCAAACTTCTTTTAATCACTAGTCGGATTACGGAGCTATATATAAATAGATATAATTTACATTCTCTTTGATGAACTGAATAGCTTTATTTTAAAAATCTTTTGGCTCTTGTAAAGCCATTCTTACTTTTATTTTTCGTATAAGTACATAAAGTTTTCAAAAATATTTTTTAAAGTAGTTTAAAACTTTTTTAATAAAATTTTTTTATTTATTGCGTAGCTTTAATAAGCTGCCAACCACAAAAGTCTCTAAATTATTTTTTAAAAAATTTAAGATTTTCTCTATTTATTTAATGATTAATTATAATCAAATATAGTGTAGAATCGAGTATGCCTCTCGATTCCCCTTTTTTAGGGGACCATCAAAAGGCGCCACCGTCGTGATCCGGTTATAACCGTGTTGCAAAGTCGCGGCTGAACACGGGCCAGGCTGTCGGTGGGACGGTGGGAGGGTTGTTAAACCCAATGGTGGTCGCGCCCACCTAAGCCAGGCAAACCCTGGCTAGTAGGAATCCACCCCGCGCCCACCCTGGTTATTATGGGTGTAGTAACCGGTCCGGGTGGCTAATTAGCACCTACTTCTTTTACCAAATGTTCGTTTTCTCAATGTTTAGCTTGTTCTAAAACAAATAGCTCCAAGACATTTATCGGTGCTTATAATTCTTGTAAATATAACATTGAACCTATTAATAATGAAAATTTTAAATGTACTACAAAAAATTTAATTTATCTGTTAACTTGCAATGACTGCAATATGCAGTACGTAGGGGAGACCAAACGTATGTTTAAAGAAAGGATTCGGGAACATATTTATGCTATACGGACACAGTCCAAATCTGGTTGTACTGAGTTAATCGAACATTTTAATATGGGAACTTGTAAAAATTATAGTGTACAGTTAATAGAAACTGTAGAATCTACAGGTGATGATAATATGGATAAGAATGCGAGATTAGATCGGGAACAATATTGGATAAAAGAATTGCGCACTAAATTTCCATACGGACTTAATACAATAATGAAAGGACAGAAAGACGATATAGCTATTTTTTGGTATTTTAACCGAAAATATGTTCAGAAAAATGTTAACAAAGTACGCGGAAGCAAACGACCTAGTAGCGTGCAAACTAAATGGAATATGAACGATACTAAATCTTTCCTTTCTAATTTAGAAATGTGGTATATCACAGACGGTAAAAAATTTAGAAAAAATGTTTTAAAATTTATATTTAGTAAACCTAAACATATGTTAAAAATGTTGTATGCGATAATATTAAATTCCAAAGAAACTTTATTTATTGAATTAATGAGAGATATTGTAAGAGCAAAATTGCATGAAGTTGTTGAAAGGAATAATGAAAATAAAAACAACAAAAGTAAAATATTTTTTCGTTTTGATAATATGTTAATGGACATACTATGTTTTCGACGAATTTTTGCCAAAAATAAAGTATTCTGGAAGGATAAAGAGTTTGAAGAAGAATATTCCAATCCTATGGTTCTTTATTCATATGATCCACCAATATCGAGTTTAATTTTTAACTATAGGCAGACAGTGGAAAATTTCAAAGTAGATGCAGTAATCAATACACCCTATAGTTGTGCATGTACTAATTCTCGTTTTTGTGATGCTGATCATGGGCATGTAATTACTGGGGATTTAGAAGTTATAGATAATATAGAACTAAGGGAGCTAATGAAGAAAGGCCCTAAATATCGGTTTCGAAAGGCGACTGATATAAATAACTGCATCAAAAAAATTAAAGCTGGATTGAAAAGTTATATTTATAATTTTACTTCAAAAAAGCGCTTGATAGAATCGGATTATTTAGATTGGATGCATGCTGTTATTCAAGATTGTAAAAACAATCTTAAGAAAGTATCTCAAAGCAAATATTTTGAATTTATAAAAAATGAGAAGTTGTCAGTAGATGCCAAAAATTATTTGGAATTTATTAAAGAACATTTTGTAATTACGGTGATAGATAAGGCTTCTCAAAATTTTTGCCTCATCTGCAAACAATTCTATTTAAGACAACTTCTGTTGGAAACTGGTTATGAACATAATGTGGCAAATTATAGTTTTACTTCTATAACATTACCAGAATTGAAGCAGCAAATTGCTATGGATTATTGTTTGAATGAACAAAGTTTGTATGGTTCGCTCCCTTTTATACAAATTTTGCCTAAGTTTCATAAAAAACCAGTAAAGTTTCGAGTAATTATCTCTTCAAAAAATTCTTTCTTGAAAACTATTTCATCTAAAGTTTCTCAATGCTTAAAATTATTGTACATCAAGGTACGTAATTATTGTAAAGCTATTGAACGTAACGGAAGGTACAAATTAAAATTATTTTGGGTAATTGATAATTCAAAACAGATAATTGATGCAATTAAAGAAATGAATAAAAAGGTGGTAGCACAAAACGTGGCTACTTATGATTTTACAGAAATGTATACTTCTCTAACACACGATGATATTTTCTTTTATATGAATGATCTTATAGATCGTTTTATGGGAACGAGTGGAATGGTTGCTACTACTAAGAAAGCTTTCTGGAGTAACAACAGAAATCTTTCAAATTTTATTGATAAACAAAATTTAAAGGAATTTATAAAGTGTGTAGTTAGCAATACGGTTTTTACTGTTGGGGATAAAGTTTGCATACAAAATATAGGTATTCCCATGGGCACAGATTGTGCTCCATACTTAGTAAATCTGTTTTTATTTAATTGCGAATTCAAATTCATTTATAGTTTAATTAAACAAAAAGACTGGGAACTAACTAATTCGTTGATTTACATTTTTCGATATATGGATGATTTAACGGTTTTTAATGATAAAGGAAAATTTGAAATCGTTAAACCGATGATTTATCCACTATCTTTGATTTTAAAAAGACAAAATAAAGACGATAGTCTCGCTGAAGTATTGGATATAGAAATTGCGATTAAAAATGGTTATTTTATAACAAAACCTTTCGATAAAACGGAAAAGTTTAATTTTATTACGCTTAAATTCCCACATGCCTTTTCTAATTGCTCACAAAAAATGGCTGGACAAGTATTTTATAACGAATTAGTACGTTTAACTATGTTAAGTACTAATACGTCATTTCTCGAGCAATCCGTTGTCAAACTCATTCATAAACTTACTTATAGACAATTTTCCAATAATAAATTACGACAGATTATTTCGAAGTGGCTTTCTAAAAAATCTCTGTTTACGGACAAAAATGTTGACGAAATTTTATTATTAAAAAATTTTTTTAAATAAAGTTTATTTTTAAAAAAATTTTATATAATTCTTTGTGTATTCGTATGACTCTCACTCTTGGAGTAAATATATATCCACCCAGTTTCCCCATGCCAGGTGCGCACCTGGTGAGGCTGGGTGATGAGACGCATGGGGCTTTGAGCACTCATCTGAGGATATATATTGCATGTGCTCCAAGGCACCTAGTATGTTATGCACTATGTTATTTTACGTATATACACTCATTTTTGAATAGGTTGGGGTTTGCAATGCAATGGAACGGAATATGTCTATGTCGGATGTATCCAGTACTCTTGAATTTAAAATGACTCTAACTACAGAAGAGGTTGAGTGCGCATCTTGTGTTACTGTGCCTCGTTCTGTGTTTTTCCTTACCCTAGGTGCAACTTCTCAGCCAAATCGGAGACAAAAAATTTTTTCGAATCATAAGGGGGGACCAAGGCAAAATTTTTGTCCCCCCCATCTACATAAGTGCCGAAATTTTTTTAAAAGATCGGCAAATTTTTGCTAAAAATCGAAAAAGTTTTGCTAAAAATCGAAAAATTTTTGCTAAAATTTGAGAATTTTTTGGGAAATGAAGGTAAAATTTGCCAAAATTAGGCAAAAAGTTTGGATTTCCCAAAAAAGGTCGCCAGATTTTTGGGTCGGGCCCCCCCTTCAAAAAATCCTGGCGCCGCTACTGCATAGGTGTACCACCTGTTTGGGTTGGGGGGAGTAGAAGGTCCAAATTTGGCTCGAGGGAGGAGGGACCCCACCCAAATCCGAAATTTGGGGGGGGGGGGGGAGGCGGAGGACCCCCCCCTAAACTGTACTCAAGTTTT
Organism: Trissonchulus latispiculum; assembly: GCA_030248195.1. Taxonomy (NCBI): domain Eukaryota; kingdom Metazoa; phylum Nematoda; class Enoplea; order Enoplida; family Ironidae; genus Trissonchulus; species Trissonchulus latispiculum. Next base: position 11,365 of record JASAND010008376.1, read on the forward strand.
TTTAGCTAAAAAGGCTCCTTTTTCGATGTACAGCACATTAAACGTACTCAAAAGCTTCTGTCAATAGTTTTCGTATGCGAAAATGAGAAAATAGGGCTTGAAAATCGACAAATTTGTGCTAAAATATGCTTAAATTAGCCCAGATTGTGGTTTATAACTGTGCATATTACCTTTTAATTGCTATAAATAACCATCTTTAGCTGTTTACAGCTGATTTATAGCCATTTTTTCGAATTTTTTTTTCAAAAATTTTCATAAATTGCAAAAATTTTTTCAAAAATTTTGCATTTTTTACTTGGTTTGGACTCACTTTTAGGGGGGGAGGGGGGTTTGAGTTCGGCTTGGGGGGGAGTAATTGAGGTCGGGTAGGGGGGAGGGGGGTTTGGCCTCTCCGTGGGGGGGTCTCACAGGGAGTAAACTGTAGCCTGGTACACCTATGCGCTACTGCCCGTATGCCGTGCCGTACCCCGACCATCTCAACTTGTGCTCAATCCAAGCTTATGCCTAGCTAACTGACCTGCACATCCACTATTTACACACTTTTTATAAAATTGTAAGAATTATGAAGAGACTGAAAATTTTTTCCCCGACGGTTATACGCGTGTGCAAAATTCAAGTACACTCTATATTGCGTGTGCATAATTCCTAAATGATTTTTGTTGCTCCAGAATGAGTTTAGAAAATGATTGGGCGGTGCTGGCATTTAGCTGACACCGCCCAAAATTCAATATTTGAAATTCGATTTGCAACCGATCTAGTGCCCTGCAAAAATCAATTCTTGCAGAAATCAAGTGTGCATAATTCGTGCATAATTCCTGTATATCTCTTTTCTTGGCGTGCTACTTGGGCGGTGATGATGGTAAAAGGGCCGGGGCGGGGTTGAGTTGGAATAGCCGAAAGTTGGAGGAGGGGATATCGAAAATTTTGGGGGATGGCAAGGCAAAGGGTGTCGAAAACTTTGGTTGGAGTACACCCCAGCCCCCTCCCCCTGGTCAAACTATGGGGGTATATACCCTCATAATATTAAGCTTACCTCTCCCCAAGCAAAATTTCCGGTGAAACTCCCTCCAACCCACATTTTTTCGCTTCTCCGGCGGGGTAACCCTCCCCCCTCCCCAGTTGAGGGGAGGACTTCCCCCCAAAAGTTCTGGGGGTGGGTTGAAAAATGGCTGTGGGGTTAACCTTAAATGGAGGGCCCCTCCCCATAAACGACCTCCCCCCAAAAGTGGGTGCCTTTTTGGTACCAACTTTTGCCTGAAAGAAATGCTCAGAAAGCCTAATTTTCAAAACTTCTCGGAAATTTTTAGTCGATTTTTGCCCATTTAAGCACTAATTTTGAAAAATTCTTGCCCCCCCCTCAAAAGGACTCTCCCATAGCTGTAACTGGGATTTGGGTTGGGGGGGCCCCCCTCCCCCGGAAATTTGGGGGGGCCTCCTTTTTAGACCCCCACGACCCCCCTCAAACCTCCCCCAAAAATATTTTTTATTTTTATGCCAAAAATCGCATTTTCAGCCATTGCTATTGCCGAAAAACATGAAATTCTAAAGTAATTTTAACATTAGACAGTGTTTTTAAACTCGTAAACTTGAGTTCCAACATGTTTCTGAGTCCAGAATAAGGTCAATATCGAGTCTAGAAGTCCATAAAACCGTTATAAACGTGTATTTCTCGCGATAATAAACACGTTAAGCCTAAAATTTGGACTTTTTTAAAAAATTTTGCAAAATTTGCCCTAAAAATGCCCAATTTTCGCGCCTTCGGCGCGACTACCCCCCCCCCCCCCCCCCAGTTGGGGGAGCCGGGAACCCCAAAAATTTCTGGGGGGGGGTGGCTTTGGAAAAATGTCTGGGGGGTTACCCCCCCCAATTACACCTATGGACTCTCCCCCCGAGGGCTCGCCCCAAGAAAATCCCCAGAATAAGCCCGCAGTGGTGCCCTTTTCTTTTGCGTGTATATATGGGATGTCCTCTGCAAAATCCTGAGGGAGATGTTATAGGTATGCGGGCTACAAAAGGAAGGTTTCCGTGATCTCCCAAACATAAGTTATATACAAACAAGTGAAGGAATGTATGTGCCATAGATATAATAAGTTATAAGCCACAACCAGAGCTTCAAAAATTGCTTTTTCAAAAATTTTTTGTATATATTTTCCTTTATAAGCCTTTTACCGAAATTCATGTATGACTACACCTATCTAACATCGTCTAAAAACTATTTTGTTTAGGAGGAGGCGGGATGGCATACATCTTGAATTAGCATAACGTTGCGTGGGCTAATCGAGTTCGTGTAGCAGTGGGGGACGCGAGGGGAGAGGGGGTCTCGCCTTTTGGATGGGGGCTCACAGCTTACTAAATCTATTCTGCGCCTGTAGATACTCATCTCCGGATACACAACATACGTATAGCCAGACACATTGAAATATGATTTCATCCGTGGAATTAAGGAGGGCCGGCCTTAAAGCATTGTGGGTACCCTGCTACGGGGATTCGAGACTCGGACTGGTGGATCCTGAGCCGAACAAATCAATAACTTGACCGTCACGACTCACGGCACGATTAAAGTTTGAAGAAATAAGTAATCAACTGTTCGTAGATTTCAGGCTTATTTTCATCAGTTTTGGTACGCTATGTCGTCTGGTGTCGATACTCCTTTGGAGAAGATTCTTAAAGACTTATCGAAGTCTGGTCAGTTAACTTTCTAACGTAACTTACATAGGTATGTTATGTATCTATACTTAAAGTTTGATCATTATGTATGCATATAATATACCAGGCATAAGAAGGCCAGATTATTGTTTTGTTTTTTTGATTAGGTACTTTATTACCCTACAGTTATGTTTGGATTTTTTAAATTTTTATTTAAACTGTTATAGCATCGTTGATCCAACAACCATGAAGGTCTTTAAACTTAAGGAGCATCACCTTTTTTGTTTGTATTGTATATGTATTGCTGCTTTTCCTTCTGATATTTCAGGAGGAACCCTCTACTCATACCAGATAGACGGAGTGGAGTTTCTGAAAAACTGCTACACTACGAGCCATGGTTGCATTCTGGCGGATGAAATGGGACTTGGTAAAACTTTACAAGTACGTATGTTTATAATGTTAGCTAGTGATAATAGTAAGATTAGTCTTTAACGAACGTATATAAGGTTTGCTTGCTTTCTTGTTCGTTTTTGTGCTTTTGTGGTTTCTGAATTTTTACTGATTCTTTGATTATTCAGTTATAGTGAATACAGAATGTATGAATAGGATTGAACGGAAACTAAAATACGTCCATAGCTGTTCCTGTCTAGGCTAATTTTGCATCTGAGTCTCGCTGCAATTTTACTAGTGTCGTCAGCCAATTTTCCGAATATCAAAGTTATGTTTAAATAATGATGTATATATAATCTTGTGACGTTTACTTGTCGTATGCATTTTGGCCTTATTTCTAGTCCATCGTTGCATTGCTGTATCTGCGTCAGATTCATTCCACAGGACTGAGCTTAGTCGTTTGTCCGCTCTCTGTCCTGAACACCTGGGCAAATGAGCTGGAAAGGTGAGCTTCTATGTACGTATGTTTTATTTTTTAAAACTGGAGTTGCATCAGCATCAGACATCAGCATCATGATCTACATCAAAACATACATTTTTGATGCGCACAAAATGTGGGTTTGCATTATCTCTACTAGGTTCGGCTGCGGTATGAAGTATATCACTTACTACGGCTCATCTTCCGAGCGTGACTGTCTGCTGGATACTTTCAGTAGTGATAACGAATTCTGTGTTGTCATTACAACATATGAGGTAAATTGAACTTGTACTATATGATCTTACTTCGAAGCTTGCTGCTTAGGCTTTAGTTAGTAGACTTTAGCTTAGTACTCCGAAGGTGGCATCGGGAGTCGGAGTACGTACATGGTGTATATACCGGCGTGAGCCGAGAACACCCAGTGGACTGCTGTACCGGGCCGGGGCCTGTAGTGAGTGCCAGGTAGAGTGCTGTGCCGGGGTGCGGCACCGGGTCTTAGTTTGTGGTTGCTGGTGGGGTGCACTGCTACTTGGAATCGGTTGAATCCTTCCGGGGTGATTTTGTGAGCGGGCCCTCGACATGTGCCTGGCTCAGCTAGTCAGCTGACTGCCTAGAGTGCTCTCTCTTCACCTCGACTGTTGGAATACCTGTGCGAAATGCTCGTAATTGGGAGTAATTTATATTTTCTTGTTGTTTTGTTTGTTTTTTGTCTCGGGAGCTAAGCACCAGACTGGGGCATCTAAGGTTCTTCCATCCAGCGCAGGCTGGCCCGGGTTACAGTAATGCAGTAATACAGTAGTAGGCTTTAGTTCTTTTTATAGGTTTGTATATGTATGTGTATGAACGTATTTTTATGGTTTTTTAGAGATGGGCTGTCCCTGAGGATGTGGGCGAATTTTTTGAGTGCACACTTTTCTGCGCAAGGTGCACACGATTTGAGTTTTTTAGCATATTTGGCAGGACGTGAAAAATCTTATATGTAACAAGCAGAGCTGTATTCAAATGGTTTTTGTTATAGATCTGCTTAAATGATATTGAGCTGTTGTCGAAACATCGTTTTGTTTGCACAGTTGTTGATGAAGCACATCGTCTTAAAAACAGTTCCTCACAATTGGTCTCCGCTCTGAGGCAGGTATGGAGTATCGCGTACTGTCTGTTTTCTATGTTACAGCTTGTTTTTTATTGAAATAATGTATATGTACTTTATATAACCTGTAGTGTAAATTGTAGTGACAATTGTAGTGCTTGACAAATTTTGACAATGACTTTACATCATACCAAGCTGCTGTACATACGTATGTAGAAAAATTGAAGTAAAATAATGAAGGAAACACAACAGTATAAACATATGCTATCGTCAAGCACTGTTTTCTTGGGGTTCTAATTTTTGACATTACTGTTTAGTTGACGCATTTTTAGTTGAAGAAAACATGGTTTCTGTTGTTGACTGGAACTCCTATTCAGAACACACTCTCTGAGCTGTATTCATTACTGAGCTTTTGTGATAAATACACCTTTCCCTTTGATGACGTGGACACATTTTTGGATAATTACAAGAACGAGCATAGTAAGTCAGCCTTAACATGTGTAGCTGTCTTTTGAGTTTAAGCATAGAGTGTACCGTTATTACAGCATAATGCATGTTTCATAAAGAAATAATGAAAAACGCCACTGCAGTCCTCTTTCTGTGATAGCACAGTCAGAGAGGTTTTGATAAAACCTTCTCTGGCTATGTTGCAGCACAGATCAGAGTTGGAAGGTGGACGCGGGTACCCGTGGGTACCCGCGGGTACCCGCGGGTCCAGTGGACATGGACAGATGGTTTGTCCACGTGGACAAACGTGGACAAATGTGGACAAAATTTTCGTCACCCGTTTTTTATAAAAAGCGTTAAAGTTCAACCTAGCTTTATATAATCGTTTTTATACTGGCTATTTTTAGTTTTCCATTGTTATGTTTTATTGTGCTGGCATCGTGACTTTTTAGCTTTGCTGACCCCATTTCTTTTTAAATCGCTTTAATACTATACACCTGCAGACGTTGGTGTTATACTATAACTTGATGTTTGCTGGGAAAAGGAACCATAATGAACATATTTCTTTCACAAAATTACAATGCTTAAGATGCTGGTTCGGACCCGCGTGGGCGTTTTTGGGCTTTAAAAGCGCAATTGTCATTGAAATTTATTCAGATTTGCTACAATTACAATTACGTTTAGCCTGTAAAACAATTTAGAAAAGTCGCGGTGGAACATTTCCGTTTTAGGGAAATTATGTAGATTAAGATCAATTTAAGAGATAACAGTGAAAATTAAATTTCGAGTTCCAAAACTGGCCATTTTTCAAAAAATTAAATAGAAATATTGCAAGATTTCGACAGCTTAAACAGCACTGGTCCGTCGATCAAGTGTTGTCTATACATATTTGCAGTCCTAAAGAGATAACTTATGTCCAAATGGAGAGCTCTCTGCGGCATCTCTCTCTACCGCACAGCAACGAAAATGTGAAATTTTGAAAATCGCAACCAGATTGCGTTGAACACAGATTCCTCTCAACTCATACAATCAATTGCAAAACGGCTTTGCACAGACATTTTTGAGACAATTACAGGGGACCATTTTTCATGGTTTCGCGTTTTTCCTTCTGTTCAAGAGAAATAAGCGTCCAAACTTGAAAGTTTTGTTAAAAAGCAGACAAAAATTTACATTTCTCTCAAAAGCTTTACTCAGTTTAAAAACAAACTCAAACAAAAAGTTTACTTAATCATTAAACGATTTCAGAAAAAAAGGCCTCGGGAAGACGTTTCTTTTGTAGTCTGAACTGGTCGCTTTTCTTAAGCTTTGCCACTTCGAGAAATCCATGACCAAAACTTGTTTTCTTGTTATCGTTGTTGTTTAGGAACAAAAGTTTTTTAATTTTTATTGATATTTAAATAACAAAAATTAAAAGTTTGAAAGCCAATTTATTACAGGGATTTTTCTTTTATTATTGCAGGGGAGGAATGGGGGAAATTCCAATTCGAAATTCCGGACACCTGCCACTCATCTCAAAGAACCTCTCATCAAGTTTTATTGAAAATCTAACTTTTGTGTTTTTATTGTTATTCGCACTTTTTAAAACTACAAAAAACTTAAAAACAATAAATTTTTAGCTGAAGAAGCAAATTCTTATTCATTTTAGTGAAGTTTAAGTTTAAGCCCAGGCGCAATTACTTCATACAAGTGTGTTTCTGCTTGATTTCGACTCAGCGTTGCCAATACCAGCCTTTCTTAGAGAAATCATTAAGCATTACATTTTTAAATTCCATTACCTATATATACTCGGAAATTTAGACAATATGTGTTTTGGCTTAATGTACATTTTTATCTCTACCAATTATACGTGTATAGTGTATCTTCTTACTTTGGAAAAGTAAAGGTTTTCTGACCTGATTTTTCGGAATTTTTGAAAATTCTCAAAGCCTGTCCCACTCCCCAGATCATTTAAATATTGAATGTTTTTTCGTTTTTTCCCCACTGAACATTTTCGGAAGACTTTAATTTAAGTAATTTGAATGAAATATCTTTGTGTACGAAGAGAAAAGCAATACATGTTGTTTCTTTCTTCGGAACAGACGAAACCAATGTACTACATATGGTATTATATGCCACAAAAACCCATTAAAACGTGTTACTGCAAAAAGTAAATTTCCAGAGAAAACACCAGCTTAAAAGCACACAAAAAAGCAAAGTGTAATTCTAAAAAATCCTGGTTCTAATATAGAATTAAAGGATAGATTACTAACGACCGATTGCACCAAATCGGACTAGCTATTCTGAGAATAAAGTTATTCCGGAATAGCTATTCCTATTCTCATGTTATTCCAGTTTTCCTTTGCACCAAACAAGCATAGGATTAGCTGAGCTAATACTATTTTATTCTCAGAATAAAACAAGAATAGGTATGCCTATTCTTATTTTCGTTTAACCAATCAAACGGTACCAAACGACAACTCAACCAGTCAGATTATAGTAGGTTTTGGCAAATTATTCTGAGTTATTCTGAATTTATTCCTATTCTTATTTTGATGTTAGCCATTTTCGGATTATATATAATTTTAAGTTCAGCAATCCAGGAACTGAAATTTAAAACTGTTCATAGTAATAATAAGGCACTGGATATGGGTTGTAGGCTACATTTCTGCAAAAGCAGACTTAGCTATAGGAATGTATGTAAACACAAATGGTCAAGAATTTTTCCAGTTTATTTGGAAAATATGGGCATACGACGAATTCGATTTGAATCAATAATTAACATTTTAAAATGCAAACAAGAAGAATTTTTCCCTAACATGAATAAGCAGACACGAAGAATGAATGAATAAAGAATGAATGTCATACGGAAAGACAGTTCCTGACGTCGTAAGTAAAGTATTTTATAGACAAAAAATTCAGGAAATCTCTTAAAATATGGGCTTAAACCTGCTATTGAGGAAGAATAGGAATAAGAATAAATAAGGGGTTTATTCTCATTTTATTCTTATTTTATTCCGGAATAAGTTTGGTGCAATGCTCTTAATCTAATCCTATTCTTATTCTTATTCTGATTTTATTTTTATTTGGTGCAATGGAATTTTTGCTATTCCGATTTTATTCCGGAATAAAATAGGAATAAGCATATTCTAATCTTATTCTTATTTGGTGCAATCGGCTGTAAGAAAATTTGTTTTGAAACGTGGGCACTGGTGGACAAAATTTAAAATCGTGGACATGCGGGCATGTGCGGGCGGACGTGGACAAGACCTGCGTGGACAAACGTGGACGTGGACACTGAAAATCTTGTCCACTTCCAACTCTGGCACAGATAGAGCCGAGCTGGCTGTCCTTCTTGGACAACTAGGCAGGAGCTCCAGAGAGTCAAACCCGATGGGTAAGAGCGCTCACAGCGCCCATTGGCTCTCTCCTGTTCGGACTAAGGCTACGTCCTTAGTGACTGCAGGCAGGCGTTTTTCATTATTTCTTTATGATTAATGCCTTGTATCCTTCGTGGATCCGCCTGCTGGCCAGCGTTTAGCATAATGCATGTTTGAATTGAGCATTTGTGTGTTTGGCAGTTCACTCGAATACCCCACCCCTCTGGGTTATTCTAGGGACTTTTTCCTGGGGGGGGGGCAAAAGTCAGATTGGTTACGGCTAGAAATTATCTGGGCGGAAACTTTACTAAAAATACTCCATTTTTAGCATTCTACACTGCAAAGTTAGTTTCATCACAAAATGGGCAGATTTATTGGTTAAATAGGCAAACAGTGATTAATAAATCTTCGGCCACGTCGGGAAAGTTTTAAAAATTTGGCCTTCTGGGCGAATTTCTCAGGTCAAAATTTGCTACCAAAAAGGCATCCTCTGGCTTAGGGGGGCGCGATGTTTCTGGGAGGGGAACAGATTTTGGGGCAGGCCGCCCCTTTCACCACTAGAATAGGTTCATCCCCCTAAAACTGTTGTGTAACTTTAATAATTGTTTTATTGACCTTTTCAGCTGAAATACTTAGAATGGGTGCTTGGATATGCGTCAATACTAAAGTCTGACCAAAAAATCTTGGGACCCAACCGTAAGCGCCTGTCTTGAGTTAACATTTTGCAGGTAGCCTCGATAAAGTATATATTTTATAATCCTCACGAGGAGAAGAATCCTTTAAACCCATACTATCCTGTCTACATCCTGTTACGGGATACTGAATCGATAAAATGCTTCATAGTCGGAAGGAAAATGCTAATTAATCCCTGCTCTAGTATGTTGGACCTTACCACCAAAATATTTTCGAAACTCTGGTCACATCCGGTCCATATCCGGTAACCGGATGTTTCGGTTTCACAAACTGTACAGCAAGAAGTGTTGGTCGTACAGTTTCGCTGATTAAATTTTTGAATTCCGCCTTTTTTGAATTCCTGGTTTTTTCCGGTCTGGTGCTCGGAATCACGGATAAAAATATTAGTTTATGGCACAATGAACGTTTGGGAGGCTACTTTCATGGGAAACTGCTTTTATTTTACTTCCTTTCATCCCTTGGATGCGCCCCTGTTCATATCTGCTTTCATTGGTGAATAACAGCGTTTTTAAAATGGTTCTAAAATAAGTTCTCTTGCTTGCGACAAAGATAAGCGTGTGCGATCAAATCTCATGTCTGGTTTAACAATTAGACAAAAACAAAACTCTCCTATTCTTAAATCGACCGATTCCGAGTACCAGACTGGAAAAACCATTTTTTCCGGTTTTTGCGAACCGGGTACCACAACAGAGGACGCAATTTTGGTGCAAATCGGACGGAATTTCGTATTCAGGCTAATTTTGACCCGAGGAACTCAAAAATCCAATCAGTGTACGGTCAACCCATCTCGCTCTACAGTTTTTGTAACCTCGACATCCGGTTACCGGACATGGACCGGATGTGGCACAATCTTCGGAAGTATTTTTATCCAAGGTCCAACATACCTGGCTTCTTCCTAGGCAAAAATTTCTGTAGGGGAGAATTCTTGGCAGAGGCGAAAATTTTTCTAAAAATGCTTAAAGATAGCTATTTTTTGTTGCTGAGCTAAATTTTTAGCCTAATTTTAAGCTTAAAATAGCTAAAAAGACTTCAAGATCCGGCTGGAAAATGGAAAAATTTGCCCTCTAAGCCCAATTTTGCTGTTTACTTGAAGTCTGGGGGACCGGCAGACCCTAATCCTGGAGGGGGGGCGACCCAAGTCTGGGGAGACCGGTTTTCTGGGGGGGAGGCATCCACTCCCGCCTCTAAGAAAAAAACCAGACATACTAGAGTACGGATTAGTTAGCATTTTCCTTCCAAATGTGAAGCGTTTTTATCGATTACGTATCCGGTAACCGGATATTGACCGGATAGTATGGATTTAGCGAATTCTCTTCCTAAGAATTCTAAACATATATAGCGCGGCGGGAGAAAACCCCAATCCGATATGCGGGAAAAACCCATCGCCAGTGTGAGTCACCAATATGAGCTAGATCGGATTTTAATAGCCTATCTTAAAGAGCGTCCAAAACTACCCTAGAGGGTGTATTACTGTAGTTCCACCTGCCTCTCAGCAAATTTTTTGGGACTTTGAAAATTTTGGAATTTTTGGTCCCAACATGGGGGTCAGGCAGGGTCAACTTTGGGGGGTCACCCTGAACTACTGGAAAGACTTAGCCTAAAACGGACTATAGTTTCACAGAGGATATGTCTCGAACTTCACGATGGTGTATGCAATTTGGCTCTAATGCCTGTGGTGCGACCTGGGGGTGACCTAGACTCGGCGGGAAAAACCCATGTGTGGGAAAAAACCCCAAATTTCAAAATGAAATTTTTTTTCTAACCATTAGCAGCAAAGGAAAAATTCATGCGTTTCTTAGCTCAGTGGAGCCTCCTGATTAATTTGGTATAGGTTTTACCTAGGTTCGACCTTCTATGTGAGGTCCAGGTGGCCAAAATCTGAGATGGTGCCATTTTAAGCCAAATTTTCAAATTTCGCCAAAAACCGCTAATTTTTCACTAAAATAGGTCGCGTTTGGCTTTAAATGCAATAAAAGCACGTTTTCTATGCGATAGGATGCTTAAACTGCAGAAATTAAGCAAATTTTGCACATACGAAATTTTGAAAAGTCAATTTTACATGATTTTTTGCAAAAATGTTGATGTTTTATGATTCAGATGTACTAAAAATGACCCGCTCTTTCGAATGGTATAGTCAAAACCGTTCTGGCGTGCTTGCAGCAAAAAATTCGGCTGGGTTTTTTCCCGCCCATGGGTTTTTTTCCCGCATTGGGTTTTATTATCATTGGTTTGGTCGAAAATTTCTCACCAACCGTAAGTGATAGAGAGACGTTTTATGGCTCATTTTGAAGCTCTTCGCAAGGCCTCATGGTAGTTATCGTTAGATTTTCGATTTGTCGCTTAATAAAAAAGTTACAGCCAAAATTCACAAATTTGGGTTTTTTCCCGCCGCGCTATATACCTTATATTGGCTGTATTCAATTGTTAACTCAGGACAGTCGCTCACAGTTTGGTTCCAATATTTTTTGTTTTATACGCGATTTTCTTGATAGGTAGATTTTGTCTGTATTGTAATCTATAGAAACAGAAGAGCTGCGTCAAATTCTGAAGAAATACTTGTTGCGTCGTACAAAAGAGGAGGTGGGTCTTAAATTACCGGATATGTCTCAAGTTGTGGTCTATCATGGTCTCTCTGCTGTTCAGAAGAAAATTTATTTGGGCATTTTAACTCGAAAGTATGGTACGTTGTGCTTGTATTCCCGACACAGTTTCTGACAAAGTTTACTATCAACGTGATACCTTTCTTTGATAAAGTAAAAGCTACTGTTGAATTAGACTTCCTCTTTTTGATAGAGTTATTTTTAAGCTCTGAGTGCAAGTTAATATTGCATTGGCTGAGTTATTTTCGCCTTTTTCGCAATTGTTACTTAGATTAGCGAGACGTTCTTGTCATTTTAGATGAAATATTTTCTTCACAATCAAGCCGCGGTTCCATGAACAATACTCTGATTCAACTTAGAAAATGTGTCAATCATCCCTATCTTTTTGAAGGTACATACGGACAGACATTAACTTAATGATTAATTAATAAAAATCATTATTAATATGCATTAATTTAAATTGTTCGTTAATTAATAATTGAATGCCAAAATGCCACGTAAATACTATAAGGAGACATTTTACATTAGTTGAAGACCCATGTCATGAAAGAAGAAGAACACAAGGCAAAGTATTGTCACCACATATTGGCCCAGATGGATGAAAATGTACAGCTTTCTACTTTAGCAGATTTTTAGTGAATGTATTGTGAACCTGTCTAATGTCTAACTAACTTTGCAATAACGTTCAAAGATGGAATTTAGTGACAGGGTTAGCACTTCTGTACATATTTTCACAGGCAGTCTGGGTTTATTTTATTCGAAAGCCCCCACTAGTGGAGAAGGCCCAAAGTGGAGAGGGGAAATACAATGGGCTAAAATACAGTAAAAATTGCTGGTTTTCTACATGTGCTTATAACAAAGCTAATCAGGGCTCAAAAATCAAGTTTTAGTACCAAAATATAGACGATTTTTGAACAAAAAATTTCGGCTAAGCCCGCTAAGTTTTGACCAAAAGTCGTAAAAATTTGGCTATTTCTAGGCTTCCTGGGGTGAGTGGCCGGGTTTATTCTACTGGGGGGGCCCCATAAACACACGGCTTCGCCGGAGATTTTTACTCATTTTTTTGCCTTTTTAACACTAAATCTGCTTATTTTTGCATTAAAAATCAACTTTTACAGTACATGCCAGAAAAATAGCGCTATTTTTAGCATATTTTTAGAAAAATTCTCGCCCCCCCAAAATTTCCTTACCCCTCTGACTTTGGGGGGGGCCCAAGCAGCCCCCCCCCAAGACAAATGCCTAGAATAAGCCCAACGTGGAGGGGGAAACCCAAAAATTTGGGGAGGAGGTTCCCCCCTAAAGTAAACCCAGCATTTTTGGTAGACGTGTAGTTAGTTTCTATGGGAGGCTAATGTTGTATTGTATTAATTTTCTTTTAGTTTCCTTCAGGGAATCTATTTTATTACTGTGACTATTTCACTCAAATGACTTCTCTCCAACGCTTCCAACAGTTCTTTTGTAGGCATTGAACCAGAACCATTCGAAGAAGGCGATCATTTGGTTGAAGCTTCTGCCAAGTTGTTCTTGCTTGATAAACTACTGTTGCATCTAAAATCTACTGGACATAGGGTAGGTTTTTTCGCCACTCTTCTGAATTAACTTGGTGGTGTGCAATTTTATTTTATTCTTTAATTTAGTTCAGAGTTTTCATTAACTTGCGAAAATTTTGATCATAAATTAAATTCCGCTGCGCTCAGTTCGCCCTATCTTGCAACGAGAATAAGGCTAAACGCGTGTTTACTAATGTCCCATGTGCTGCATAGCGTGTACAGTTTTGGTTTATTGTAAATATTCGTGGGCACCGTATGACCTGCATACGTCATCGAACGCTGTTGTTTAAATTCACTACTTTATTATAGTGTCTCGATTCAGCCTATTTAAACAACTTTACGGTTTGTTCTGTAGGTACTCATCTTTTCACAAATGACCAGAATGTTGGATATCCTTCAAGACTACTTAACCTACAGAGGTCTGTAACATAGTAGTGCTTGGATTTGTCATGTTTGTAACTGTCCTTAATGTCCTTTGAAGAGGAAATCATAGCTTAGTTGTTTGCAGCTTAGTAGCCCTACTAGTAGGTTGTCCCAAAAATAAACGGCTTGGTAAATTCCCCTTTTCCCTAATTCCATAAGGTTTTATTCATCCTATACCTGGCTCCCGCGCTTCGGATAAAGGCTTTGGCTTAGTGACTGCAGGCCTGGCGTTTCCATTATTTCTCTATGATTAATGCCTTGTATTGTATCCTTCACGGACTCACCTGCCATCACGCGCTTATTCCATGTTCTTTGATGTTGTTATCATTATTATAAGTTTCTGTCACTTTTTAGGCTACTCTTATGAGAGAATTGACGGTTCTGTCCGAGGGGAGGAACGATTTGCCGCCATGGACCGATTCAGCCAGACCAGCAAAGGTGGTCAGACTCGGCAAGAAGAGGAGGAGACGTTTTGCTTTCTCCTGAGCACACGAGCCGGTGGTCTAGGCCTGACCCTTACCGCTGCTGATACTGTGATTTTCTATGATTCCGATCTCAATCCTCAGATGGATCTACAGGCTGCGGCCCGTGCGCATAGAATTGGACAGGAAAAGTGGGTCTTTGTCTTTTTAATTGCGTATGCTGTTAGCTCTTTTTGTCCTGTTATTTGTCAACCTGAATTTTTACGCCAATTTGTTGCAAATAAAAAGATACATAGAAGAATAGATTTTTGTATTTGTTTGCCTATTTTCTGCCCCTATTTATTTTAGGTGTGTTAAAGTGATTCGACTGGTAGCCAAGCATACAGTGGAAGAGCTGATTCAGAAACGCTGTGAAACCAAGCTGAAACTGTCACAGCGAATCATAGGAACGCCTGCAGAAGACGAATCAAGTAGGACACTATATACTCCTTTATAGATTATCTGAATTTTCAGCATGTTGCAAGAATCTAAAAATTTCGCACCCTACTCCTTTTTTCCTACCCTATCTAAAAGTTCATCAAACAAGCTATTTCCGGCGCAATATTTGGTTTGCTGAACTTTCATAAAGCATACCAGTTGTCCTAATTTCTGTTAAATAGTCTTTGCAAATTTTAACTGAATTAAATAAAAAATGCCGTGTTTAAATAAATGTCTATCTGGGTTACTACATTCGTGTTTAGATATCCCTGAGCCCAACATTGTGGATTTACTGACGTATGGTCTGAGTGAACTGGAAAATGATGATGAAATTGAATCAGATCCAACTTGGGATTTTGTAGACATTCTTGGACCGTCTTTGGACGGAGAATGGATTGTGGAAGATCGGGCAGATGTCTCGACAGATGCTAAATTATCCACACAAAGGGTGTGTACACTTTCTCTTTGAATTTTACTGTATTTTATGGGGGATATGTCTGTATGGTCTAAGATCTCTCGGCAGTCATTATTGCTGGTATGCTCGTTTCGGATTAACTTGGTTTTTTTAATTTTCTAGGAATCAGAGGAACAAGCGGTGGCTGTCGGCCTGTACTGTTTTGAGGGAAAGGACTATTCGGATGAGGCCAAGGCAGCGGATCGAAAGAAGCTGAAGCAGGTCGTTGAGCGTCGGCGATCTGTTGAGGCGAGAACTGTCCAGCAACAGAATGGTTCCGAATCGCAACGAAGTCGACGACTTGCTGAGGTTAGAGATTTCATGGATTCATGATTTACGTTAATTGTCCTGCTGGAGGATTCCCCCATTAGCTATCTCTTAACAGAGGGGACGCTGGCTTCCCTCTAGAATCCGGTTTTTTGGCGTAAAACCCGGTTTTTCTGGGGCGTTGGCCGCCTGTCCTGTATACTATATCAACTACTTTCCGCTCCTGTATACAATACATTACATAGGATTTCAATTCTTGAAATTAAACAAATTTCATGATTTCAGAAATTTGATCCTCAGAAACTGGCAGAACTTGAAGCGGAGCAGAAACGCCTGACTGCCGAGAAAGCGGCACAGCGGAAGATTAATTTATGGGAAAAGAATGGTAAAGGATAATATTATTATGGAGTACATTTATACGTACAGTTTTGTGAACGCTTTCCTAGCATGCTGGGCTGGTTTTGTAGTCTAACTGTATACTTACGATAAATTTTTGGATTTGGAAGAATGATGCGTTCATCGGATGAGAATAAAAAATCTGAAAATGTCAAAATTGTGTTTCGTGTTCTTGCGTGAAAACGTTCTAATGGTCACCTTTTCCTCGAAGAAGGCGACAGGCACTTCAGCTATTTGTTGGAAATAAACAATAAATATTATCTGTTGCAGGATACGTATCCACCTGTCTTGAAGAGTACAAGCCGCCAATTTCTGGCAACGACAGCAACGAAGCTGACACTGACGATAACGTTGCTGATTTTGAATTTTGTGTTGGAGATGTAACTAAACCCCGGACTCCTACTTCCAATGACTCAGCAGCCTCTCTAGCACCTCAGCAGATTATTATGCACTGTGTTGACAACTCAGGTGAACTGCCTTTTCGTAATATTGCAGAAATAAGATGACCCCAGAAGTTGATTTCCTCCCCTAACCTCCCGAATCTGGCCTTTTTTAATTTTTTCTAAGCAAAAATTCTGGGGGGGCACATTCCTAGGCCTGGGAGGGGCGCAACTTTTTTCGAAAAATAGCTGAGATTCGCTGTTATACTGCTGAGTATGGGCGCACCCAAGGGGCGGGTTTTTGGGGTTCCGACCCCTCCCTTTTTGTCCGACCTAGCGCCCCCACCGGATTTTTGATGAGAAAGCACAAACAGGTATTTTCAATGCTTAAAACTAAACGTAGGAAATATTCGTGTCAGCTTTCTATTTATTATTTAAAATTTTATTGCCGGCGGCGCTCTAGCTCAAACTTTAAGGTTTTTGGCACCTTTTTATTTCAATTTTTAAACATTTTCGCTTTTTATCTGTAATTTGAAATTTTTCCCGCCTGCAGAGCATTTGTGTCTTTATTCAGTTTTAAACTTTTTTGCGCCTGCGGTCCGGTATTAAATCTATCTGTAAATAATGTGAAGCGGTTCCTTGGATTTTAGCCGATTGGACCGGTAAATTTGTGTTACCTAATTGGTTTCAACTATTTCTTCATCCTTTTGTTATGACCTTTTCAAAAGCTGAGATTCACATGCTTGACATTTTGAATTATACCAAGTTCATATAGAATTATTAGTTCCTTTATTATTAGTTTGTATTTTCAGGAATCTGGGGCAAAGGTGGACTGTTTACTGCTCTGTCCAATTTATCCTCAGCCATTCCAGAGGCCTATGAGATGGCCAAACAGATGCAGGATTTACGCCTGAGCGACACTCATCTAATTCCCCTGCCCCTACAGGATAATCTGGCTGTTGCTTTAATTGTGGCTCAGACAAGAAACCGCAAAGGTTAGATTTTCGTTGCTTTTTTATTCCATTTATTCTGGCTATCCCTATTTTGACCCTATTTGGGCTTCCCCATTTGAATCCTTTGCGAATGCGTTGGACTACTTGGAGGGTACAGACTCGCCATGTGGATTCGCTCCGCCGACCGCCACAGAAGAAGAAGCTAAATATTAAAGATTCTGGGTGATTCCCTTTGGTCACAAAAGTTTGCACCATTATTACTCGTTCATTACTTGGAGTTAAGAAGCCATTTTTATATCAAAATGTAGCTTGACATTTTCTCTTTTTAACGCATGCCACGAAACTAATGTTGCTTTTCTAAAGTATTTTTGACACATTTTAGAAGAAGTATAATTTTCCAGATTTTTTGCAGACTCAAGTAGATTTTTTCTCGAGACATCGGTTATATCATTCGATACCTCCATCAAATAGCCGGGGGGTTTTTTTATTTATTGTGAAATCGCTCTTCGTTATAGAGAAATAAGCTGAAATGTGTGCGTAACCTGTATTTTTCCTACTTTTCCCAAATTTGTCAAGCGATTACTTTAGCTAGAAAGCAGTAATCGGGGCAACTAAAAAAACGTCCCTGGGTATATTTGTGCAGAACTCATTTGTTCAGTAGCAGCCCTCCAACTTGCATGGTGAATGCTCCACAATCTTTGGAAAAAAATTGGTCGTGTTTTTGCAAAAACTACATTTTTCATGATAGCAGCCTACGGGATAGCTGTTGGAAGACGATCATCCATCGGATGATTTGCCCCTGTGAGACCTTCAGATCGATGCCCTTAGTTTGATTTTCCGGCTTGTGCAGTTCAAGAAATCATGGATTATTTGATTTCTGCAAAAATGACAAGTTTTCGACGCCAAAACAAGAAAATCGGCTATATCGCACGCTAGAGAAAAGATAGAAAGTTGCTTTAAAAAGCAAAAATGTGAAGCTCAACGAGATCTTTCAAATGAATATAGTCATAACTGTATAGCTGCCGCCAAACTTTCAGAAATTGGGAAAAACCGCCCTGATCGGAAATCTCGAATTTTTGAGTCGGGATTGCGCGGAGGGTGTTAGAACGCTAAAAGAATGTATTTCGGAAAGTTTTGCCAAATTTCATCCTGATTTGCGCCGCCAACCAACAATGTGTGCCCAAAAGGAATCACCACCTTAAATTACCTTCTTCTCTTAATTTTTTCTGTCTACGCCTAACCCGTGTAGGATATGTAGTTATTCGTGTTCCTCTCATTAAAGTCTGCATTATTCACACTTCGTTACGCTTTCGTATGTGCACATTATGTTTCACAGGCGGTGTATCCGGTATTAATCTGACAGCCCTGGAAACAGGCTTGATGCGGATTGTGGCCTATGCCAGGCAACAACCACAACGACCCTGCTGTGTTCATTTACCACGTATTGGTTACGGTACTCCCGGGTTCAACTGGTACGGTATGGAAAGGGTTTTGCGCAAATGCTTGTCCAGAAACGGTATTCCGGCTTTCGTTTACTACTATCGTCGTCATCAGCATGCAGCTGTATCAACGAAAACGTCTCCTACGGCACAGTGTGTTGTAACTTCCAACTCCAGTTCTAGTGGGGAAATGGAAGAACCGGCTAGGAAATCGGAACCTTCTGTTGGCGCCGAGTTGGAAACTGCCAGTGAAAAATCTTCCGTCATGGAGATGCCTGGTCATAGTGAACCTGAAGGTAAGTCACATGCGGGATGTTGTTTACACGGAGAATTTTATTAAGACTGATACTTTCAAATCAGTGAGATTTATATTTAGAATTTAGAAAATTGCTTGGCCTGAACATTGTCTTTTAACGCAGTTCTGGATTTATTGGTATTTGCTCGGTTCAGTGGGTGGCTGAAACTACAGCTTTGATTATTAGCATTTCGTCCCACTGGCTCAGTCGCTAAAAGCTAAGTCTAGTGTAGCGAACTGGATCCTAATCCTAATCTAATTCGTAACCGAAAGTGGTGAATCTTTCAATCTTTAACTGCTGTCGCTGCATTGATTTTTCTTAGCTGCATTGGTTATTTCATTCATTTTGTTGAATCAGTAATGTAGTTGTTCCAAATTTTTGATTTAGCCAAACGAGCAAAGTTGTCATCGTCAAACGGTTGTACAAAAGCAGAGTCTCCCGTGTCTGAATCGCTGATTTTCGCTGATCTCTGCTTTGGCCTGATAAATTTGACTGATCCAGTCAAATATAAGCGGCTAATTCTTGCTTTTGGCGGGGACGTGGTAGACGATATTCAGCTGATGGATGGAACTACGTATGCTGTTTTGGAAGACAACTCTGCGAATGGATTGGTATTGCTTTAATATTATTCTTGTCGGTTGTTTTCATTTTTAATGTTTAGTTTAATATTTATTCTAGTTAATGTTTAAATTAGGTAGTGCGCGTTAGCGCACTACCTAAAATATATATATTAAGTTTTTTAAACTAAATGGTACTTCTGGCTGCGGGAGAATTTGTGTAGTAAACGTTGTAAAGAAATTTTGTGCCAACATTTTATAGATTTTCTAAATCTTTGAAATCGTTGAGTCACTCGAGTAGTGTCCTACCGAATTGGTCCTAATTCTGAAAGGGTAGGACATCATTAAAACAGTAGTAGGATTTTAATTGTTGAAGCTTTGAAGGAGTAGTAATTTTGTTGGAAACTAAATCCTTTGTGATCTACATTTTTGTTTAGAACTTGGAAG
>JASAND010008377.1:0-52971 GCA_030248195.1 Trissonchulus latispiculum
AGTTTAATCTAACGACTCTATTAAACAGTCACGTATTAGGTTGACCTTTCCTGCTAATGTAGAAGATATTAAATTTTGAAAAGTGGGTTTTTTATTCCCGCATATGGGTTCTTTTTTCCCGCCAACTCTAAGTCACCCCCAGGTCGCACCGGAGAGGTCAGTGCAGCGCAGCATATATCATCATGACGCGCAACACACGCCCTACATATACGTATAATCCGTTTTGGTCTAGCTCATTTCAGCTGTTCAGGGTAGCCCGACAAAGATTGCCTAATTTCGACACTAGGTCGGACCCCAACTTCCTAAAAATTCAAAGTTCCAAAAAAATCGCAAGAGAGCAGCGGCGGTTACGATAACAAATGTCCTAGGCCAGTTTTGGATGCTCTTCAAGATATGATATTAAAATCATATATAACTCGTATAACTTGGTCACACTGAGGGTGGGTTGTTTTTTCCCGCATTTGCTGCTGGGTTGTTTTTTCCCGCTTGACTTATATATATATATATATATATATATATATATATATATATATATATATATATATATATATATACACGTTATAAAGCAGCACAGAAGTATAAGTGCGCCGCAGGCGAAATTTTTTAAAAAATTTGTGAAATTTACTAAAATTAAGCTTAATTTTCACTCAAAATATGCATACAAACAGCTGAAAAAATTTTCTAGGGGGGGCGGAATGTCAAAGGAGGGGGCCCAAATCGCAAAGGGGGAGCCCCGGGCCCCCTCTGGATCCGCCACTGTTTCAAACCCCCACCCCCAGAAGTTCAGGGAGGGTTGAGAAAAAGCCTGGGGAGGGGCGGGAGGCCCCCCCCCCCAACCCCCGCCTTATACCGGGGGGGGGGAACCCAAAAAGTGGGCGGGGCCGTACTGCCCGTACATATATACTAGGTGTACCCGGCTACACCTACAGTTTGCCCCCTGTGAGACCCCCCTCCTACGAGAAGGCGATCCCCCCTCCCCTCCCCCAATACCCGACCTTGACTACTTCTCCCCCAATGCGAGCTCAGACCCCCTCCCCCCATAGCATAGGTGTAGCTGGCGAAAAAAGTGGGGGTGGGGGTTTGAAAAAACGTATAAATCAACTATAAACAGCTAAAGATTGTTGTTTATAGCAATTAAAAGCGAATATACGCAATTATAAACCACAATCTGGGCTAATTTAAGCATACTTTAGCACAATTTTGTCGATTTTCCCTATTTTGGCATACGAAAACTATTGACAGAAGCTTTTGAGTACGTTTAATGTATATACTGTATATACATCGAAAAAAGAGTTAAAAGGAGCTAAAAAACGAGTACAGTTTAGGGGGGGTCCCCCCGAGCCAAATTCGGACCTTCTATTCCCCCCCAACCCAAACAGGTGGTACACCTATGCTCCCCCCCTAGAATGGGGCCCAAACAAGAGAAAAATGCAAAATCCTTGCAAAAAATTTTTTCTGAAAAATTTTTTTCAAAAAATTTTCTGAAAAAAATTGGAAAAATTTTCTAGAAATAGCTAAAAACGCCAAAACCAGGTTTTAAAACGAGTAGTTTCTGATTAGATTTATGCCGATTTTATGTCGAAAAAGGGCCATTTCTAGCTGAAAAAGTGGGGTATATACAGTTTTTAAAATTTTCCGATTTGAGACCGCCCCCCAAACCTGATTTGGAGTTTTTACTCCCCCTACCCAACCCAAACAGGTGGGGCGCCCCCACCCCACCCCCCACTGAAGAGAACCCACTGGTACTCCAACCCAACTCCCCCAGAATTTCGTTAGACCTCTGAAATTTCATAAAATGCCAAGAAAATTTTTGGTATTTTAAACTCTTTTCCTTCAAAGTCAGGCTTGTTTTTAACGTTTTAGGCGTTTTCACACCGTTTTAAAGCGATTCAAAGCCAAAATTTGAGAAAAATTGACAAATTATCAAAAATAACCATTTTCAATCTAATTTAGCTGGTTTTTTGGGACCAACAATCGCTGGTGAGGGGGGGGTAGCCGGAAGCTGGGGGAGGTTAAGTTAAAAAATCTCGAGGTATATCCATGGGGAATTTCGGATTTTGGCTGAACTTTTTTATTGTATTACTACCTGAGGGAACTACTTAGAAGTTTCTTTTAAGCCTATTGCACTTCTCTACGTTGTACCGTTAGACCAGTATAATGCAAAAAGTAGCGGGGGAACCCATGGAGGGAAATCCACCCCTCAGTCCTCGCAGTTCTAAAAATTGTCGTAGCGCAATTCTGACAGTTCCTGTATAAAATTCAACCCATTTTTTGTTAGTATAAATAAAAACCCGATCTAAGTAGTTTGAGATCTCCTGCCATTAAAAATGCAGCATGAAATGGACAGGTTTTATAAAGTTTAACACATAAAAATAGTCCAATTTTTGAAGATTGCTAAAAATTAAACTACGTGTAGTCAGGGGAATCTGTGCAGAAGGACCGGCCCCCCCCTTCCACGGATGCAGCCATCATTCGAGGTGACACATTCCTGGCTCTACGGCTGAGAATCCGGGGATGAGCACCGGCATACCATTTCCTCTGGCAGGATGGAGAGATATCTCCCGGGTGCAAACCTTTACCTTACGGATCGACCACGTTTGGCAATGTGCCCGACTAATGGTGCAGCGGATCGGTCTAATTTTGGCTGTGTGCAAAGAGGAAGAGTTGCCATCATTGCAGATATGGGCAAAACTTCTAGTCCAACCCAGTGAAAAGTTACAACGGCCCAAAATTTTGGGTGGTTGGGCGATTGGACCAAAAATTTTGAAGGAGTCATTTTGAAAATGTCAAAATGTGCAGGAGTGAACCGATGACTTGATCTTTCAGGTTAGAAAGAATCGCGCTTTTTGCTGGTATATACGTATGTTATGGAGCTCATCTCCAACCCATGACCCAGCATATTCCCCCCCCACCTCCCGTAAAGGGGTTGGGGTTTTTCACCCCATGGCTATAAATCTCAATTTTTCAGGGCGGGGGTAATTCCCCCCCAAAGGAACCTAGGTATTCTCGGGAGTTTTGCCACCAGGGGAAACATCAGCACAAACAGGCTTTTAGAATAAGGCGGAAGGAGAGAATTCCTTATTTTGCACCAAAGCTGGTTTCTGTCTTTGTACCCACTATAAATAAGCATTTTTTCCGCTTCAGCAAAAGCTCAGTTTTATGCCACGCACCGTCTATTTTGTGTATATAAGGTATATCTTTGTGTTTCCCACCCAACTCGATCGGATTTGTGTCCCGTCTAGGGCAATTCCCACTAGTAATTGTATATATATATGTTTCTGTTCATAGAAAAAGCTCTACAGAATTTGCTAACATTGATGTCTGTGCAGGTTCAGCAAAGTCTGTCAACAGTTGCACCATGGTCTTGTTGTAAATGCTCTTATGATAATTCTCCCGACTTCTCGCGATGCGAAATGTGCGAAGCCCCAAGGCTTTCCTTGTCCACTGGCTGCACTCAGATGCAGAGAGCACAAGAAATAAATTGTCCTCACTGCACTTTTATCAACAGTCCCGATGCAACAACTTGTCGAATTTGCAATGGTTTGCTGTCTCTTGTTTATGTACGTAACTGCGAGGCGTGTAGCCAGGGGGGGGGGGGGCCAGGGGGGCCTGCCCCCCCCCCGAAATCGGGTACAAAAGAAAAATTTTTAATGAGTAGAAGCAGCGCAAATGAATATTTCGAAAAATTTTCGCATGCGGCACTACTTTTCAGCGAAAATATCTCAAAAAGCTCCAGAATTTGCTTGAAAATTTCCACCAACTGTTTAGTTGCTGTGGAAATTTCAGTTCATTTTTGGCATGCCCCCCTCCTCAATTTTTTTCTGGCTACGCTAGTGGTAACTGCCATGTAGTTTTAAAGATCGTTGGACTGTGGGGGAACGTTTTCTAAAAAGCGCTTATATTTTTCTAGCATGAACTGTAAAAGTTGGTTATCATATATAAGGGTCGCGGCAGCGACTCCTATATAGCAAGGCTCACAAAAAATCACCCCGAAAATTCACAAAAAAATCACCCATCTAGACGGCTAACAACAAGCCGCACAAGGAAAATTTTTTGCATGGTAATAGCCACAAGTCCCAACCCTAACATATGTAAGTCTGGCTGCCGAGGTCCAACTCCTTCGACTAGGGTACCCAAAATAGTCGACCCACCCAAAATCGGACCCTCGGACAACTCCGGACCAAAATTGAAATTTTTGCTGGTACTCACTATGGACTTTGCGCAGCTACCCCATATTATGCATGTGACATGTCCTAACTCTAAGCTATCCAACCATATATTGGATTCCCTGCCATGTCCTCTGGCTTCGCCACCGGCGGGTGATTTTTTTGTGAACAAATTCACAAAAGAAAAATCACTACCAACTTTGTGTAAAATGCCTCTGGGGCAACGACTATGGCAAAACTAATGCCAAATTCGAGCTCAGCGGCCCGAAAAACCTATATAGCGCATGTTTTAGGTACCTCAACCCTCTTCTGGCAGACGGTCCGGCCGATTGACCCTGCCCGGAACCTCCAGACCCAGGGGTTGGTCAGGATCACCTATCTGGGCAAACTACCTAAAATTAATGCCAAATTTGAATTCAACGCACCGAAAAACCCATATAGGCGAGTTTTCAGGCTTCTGGGACCTCGAAATAAAATTTTTGGTCAGTCACGTGACCTCGACCCAGGTCACGTGACCCTAGGCCAAGTCACGTGACCATTCCAGATACGAAATTACTGCGCCAAATTGTTTGTTCTGTGCTTACTAGAGCAATAGAACACAAAATAAGTCCCGGGTCCAAAGTGGGTACCCAGGCCATTATGCTTGACCTTTATTATTGATACCAGGAAGCTAGGAATCCACTTATTTTACATAATAACACTGTGGACTATGCTCTATTTATGCATGAAAAGAAAAATTTCCTAGCTATATCCTGAGATCAGATCCGGTGGTGATTTTTGTGTGAATTCGTTCACAAAAAAATTAATATTTTTTTATTACTCACGCTACACAAGGGCTACCGGCATGAAATTTGCACCATATTTAGAGGGGGTCACTGCCGTTCCACACGTACCAAAAGTTTTCGATTGGACTTCATTTGCGAAATTGCCAGCAAAAATTCGATTTTTGATTTTTTTGTGAACCTTGCTATAATAGGTTGTGTATACATATGTGCCAAAAATCCCTGAATACAGTGTAAAATAATCTGCGCAGATTTCATGCGCAAATTGTAGACTATATATACATCGAGATTAGTATGTGTGCGAAGTTTCAGCTCCGTATCACTTACCGTTAAAAAGTTGCGTCCTGGACCGGTTACGGTTTCTCTTACGTAATGGTCGTTGTATATATTGTCCTGACTTTCCGTCTCTTTACGTATATAATACTAGCCGAGATCCAACCTAGAGGGGTACACGGTCTGGTAGTATATATATAGTCATTCACGTCAAAATTTCGGGAAAAAAGCCACGACCGCCGTGGCCTAACTGGTGAAGCTATTGCAGTATATACTATTTGGTGTGTAGAATGACGACTTCAATACAAGTCCACACGCCGATTTATAGCTTTCTGGCTCTCCTCTATAGTCAACAACAGAGTCGACGTTTTTTGGAAAACTTTTTTCCTGAAATTGCGTGAAAACGGTAATGTTTGGAAAATTCATAACTTTAGTGTAGGTCGATAGCGCTATCTAAATAATTTCTACTGCAATCAAGTGGGAACATGTCTGGTTTTGTTCTCATACAAATGTAAACAACTCAGAACCTCACGTGGTTTGCGCAGAGGTGTGGCTTTTTCCCGATGATTTTGACCCATCGGGAAAAAAGCTAGTCGCTTGCTAGACCCATATTAACCAGTTTTCTTGGGTTTTTAGAATTTTGAACATAATCAGCAATTCAAGTTTTACAAAGCAATACCGTTTGTAGGAGATTAGTCCCTGAAATGAGCAACTTTTGGACTAATATGTCACGTCGGTCGTTTTGACCGCTACGCGCCACAATTCATCCTGAAACTGGCACATTTGGGCAAAAAGAGCATTACGAATTTATTGGAAAACACGTTTCATCCCGTTTCGTTCCGTTTCTCTATCACTTCCCTAGCGACCGACCACAGTGGCCTGTCAAAAATGGTGAAAATGAGAAAACTCAAAAATCGAAATTTCTCGCCATCCATTGAACATAAAAGCTCAAATCTTTCACACAAACGTTTTCTGGCACGGAGAATCCATTTCCGTAAGCAGTTTTGCCGTCGGGCGCACCCTTCTTGCTGGACTGGTTACACGTTCACATAAGTTTGCGAAAATTGCGTCCAGTACGCGAAACCTCACGAACTTTGCGTTATCATGATGTGGAACGATTCTGCTGAGTCGTACACTAATGTACTGTACTGTACACTAATGTATATTGCAAAACATTTTATGCGAGTACTGTTGTTTTTATAGCCACGATCCACAGAAAGCGTTGGAGTCGAAATCCCAAGGCGCCCTCCTCCCACCCCTGCTATTCTGGATGCCGAATTTACTGAAGATTTAAGAAAAATTCATGAAGTTGAAATTGAGGAGACGTGGGCTCGGATTGTTCATATATGCAGAGAGGTAAATACCGTACGTATATATAACGTGTATATATATATAATACGTGCGCTGGCTTATCCCTTGGGGAGTGGGGGTGGCCCCCATTCGGCGCTTCCCCCTAATTCGAGGAGCCCCCATGAAAAGCCCTTCCCCCATAAATTCTGACCTCCCCCATAACCCCAAAAATGCCAAATTTTACCATTTGCACCCTAAATTTTCAAACATTTTTCTGGCGTCGTCGGATTTTTGACTACATTTTCGCTATTTTAGTTTAAAACACGTATAGTTTCATTATTTCTTTAGGAATATGTCTTTATGATTTGTCCTAAAGATGGGTAGAATGGAAGAACCAAACACAAAACACAGAATAATTTCGACAAGTATTAATAAAAGACTCGTCAGGTTATTAACAATAACCAACAATAACAATAACGAATAACAATCAGGTTATTTTAATGCTTAAATTAACCACCCGTTTTTTATAAAAGTAGTTTCGTATGTAATAATTTATGAGTCGTAACATAGCCAATAGCGAATACGGTAAAAACGTAACAGAAAACTTAAAGTAAGAGACTTTTTGAAAAATTGAAGGGTTGAAACCTACTTTTCCACAAAAAAGCTGGTGAAAGTGTTAAGCTCGCGCTGCTCGCCAGCTTAACATTTTTCAGCTAGCGAAGTTTTCCAGGGCAAATGGGGTTCGGGGAGGGCGCCCGCCCGGGCGCCCCCTGCCCTATCCTGGGGTATGTTTACTGGGGTGGGGGGGCGATGCTTCCTCCCACGTTTTGGCATCCCCACTCGACCCCTTCCCCCACTCGTTCCCCTCCCCATTTATTGGGCTTTCCCCCGCTCACTCTAAAATGTCTCAGAATTGCCAAATTTTTAGTATATATTTTTGGGGCAAAATTTTCAAACATTTTCCGACTTAGCCGGAATTTGTTAGTCAATAATCTTCTATTTTTTGAGCATTTTTAGCTTAGTTATAGCAGGTAGAAAACAGGCTATTTATACTGTCAATTTTTACAATTTTTAGCCCAATTTACCCCCGGGGCGTCCCCCCACTCTTTCCCCCACTTATTTTTGCCTTATAAGTGAAGTCTCAGCGCTGTTCTATGCTGCTATGGCAGTGCACTACTACGTAGCACAGTACGCTGACTGTAAGCTTGCTGTTTGATTTTATCCGGAATGTTAGTGTCACATCTTATCAGAACAGCTTACTACCAAGTGTTTTATATAAAAATGTCATTTTGAGTTGCCAGTCTTAATTGTGACTGCGCACCCATTGATAACCACTGGCAATCTAAAGCATAGATTTTTGAAGTTTTCTGTGTGTGGGCGGGCAACTTTACTTTTTTTACCTTGCCTGTCTTAATTTAGACTGGTGAACCGTTTGTTGATGACTCATTTCCTCCCTGTCCTCGATCGGTTGGAAGTCTCCCTGGCAATCAAACGCAATATGTTGTCGGCTGGAATAGACCACCTCGTATTAGACCTCGTGACCGTCGGAGCAACACTCCCTTGACTGTGTCCCGTACTCCTCTGGCATCTGATATTATTCAGGGTATGGAAACGAAGATGCCTGTGTTTTTCACGGTTTTTTTGCGTAAAATACTGCGTATTTACGCAGTCGAGCTTAAAAATACGCAGTCAAAAACAAAAATACGCACCAAAATACGCAGCCGTAAAATTCGGTAGTAGGAATTTCTAGAGTGCTCTAAATTAATTTCCTGAGACAATTTACCGTAGTTTGGGCTCTGGCTTCTTCTGGGGGGCATCCGCCCCCCAGACCCCCCGCATATCTCTTCGATTCTCCTTCCGTCTACAGTTGATTATACTTTCTGTCTATGCCCACGTTGTACCATGCGATGCTTTTCTTTCTATTTGATTTGATATAGTGTATAAATTAATATCTTATATATATGTGTTCAATCAAGGGAACAGTAACTCTATTTGTCTAACCAAATATTGACTTAACTATTAAACAGTTCAATTCAAAGAAGGCAAAGTTTTAAGAGCAAATTTACTCCGAAATTTAAAATTTTTTTCAACTTCTGGGGGGCTGCGCCCCCCAGACCCCCTGCGTATCTATTTTTCGTCACCTATTCATTCATGCTCTTACACCACAGAGAGAGCACGCAATTTAAACTCGAGCTAAGATTCTTAACGTTGTTTAAAACTCTTAAAAATAGCATTAATTCGACGCTAAATGCGTTTATATCTTTTATAACGTTGAGAAGCGATTTTTTGTAATTTTACGCAGTCGAAATTAAAAATACGCACTCGAAAACAAAAATACGCAAAATTTACGCAGGTCCGATTTTCAAAAAAAGACCTGGTGTTTTTTCTGTTTTCTAGTAAAAGTACATACTGTGTTGGTGCTGATTTTGCACTGGTGATTTTGTATTGTGTAGCTTATTGAACTTTCGATACGTATCCGTTCAAATGAATCAGTAAACAAGGCTTAATTTTGTCAAACCTGCTGTGATGTGTGTTGAGTGAGCCGCCCCCGCTGTGGAGGGAGGGCTGAGATCGCCTCAGGCAAGCAATTGCATGGCATACTACGGCATATAGGCATAATTTTGAAGTTTACGATTAAATGCAGCTACTATCACGTCCTAATGCACTGGGCCAAACAATGCCCGACCATTCATTTATGCCCTCTGACCTGGCATATGAATTTAGGAATACTGGGTAACTGCTGGTTTCTCAGTGCATTAGCTGTTTTGGCTGAAAGACCTGAGCTTGTAGAAAAGATTCTAGTCTCGAAGCAAGTCTGCCTAGAAGGGGCCTACCGTATTCGCCTTTGTGTGGACGGTCTTTGGCGTGTCGTCATTGTCGATGATCGTTTTCCGTGTGATGCTTACGGACGATTGGTATTCTCTGAGGTTTGAGAGTTTCATTGTATTAAGGCATATGATATTCTGTTTGTCAGTTCGTGATTGTACATTTATGTTACGGAATCATGCGTATGCAGTAAACAGGAGGCCATGTATGCTGAAAGATCTTCATGTATGAGCAGATCGGACGTACGGGCAGCACTTCAAAATTTTAACAGTGTAGTTAATTTGCTTGGCAGTTATTTGACGTACGTATCAAAAAGGTTTTATAAGTTGACATTCAAAATTTTATGTCGTGCGTGGATACTTTGAAACTTTGAAAAATCAGGTCGGCACGGCGTATCAAGGTGGAAGGCGAGGCTACTCTAGCTTTATTGTAATTGCTGTGTAGTCTTGTTGTTTTCTGCTTTATCCCAACATTACCTAAAAACTCTGATACATACAATATACTTATATCATAATGAGAGCCTCATCGAGTTTACCGATAAGGCAGTAACGGTAGAAAATAGCTTATGAAGGTACGAAATGTAGACGTGATTTTATAATTAATAAATATTATTTACAGTGCAAAGAAGTTTTTAAATCTGACGTTATAGGCTCATCGGAAGCAGCTATGGGTTCCGCTGATTGAGAAAGCTTTAGCCAAACTTCGCGGGGATTATGCATCGCTCATTTCTGGACGAATTGTGGAAGGATTGTCAACGTTGACCGGTGCCCCATGCGAGTCAATCTCACTTCGAAGTAAGCTGTGGATGAACATACAACTCACGTTACTATCATTACGCTAACAAATTTTACGTTTTTCCGAAGTGAGTCAGGCTTTGTTTTTATTTGCTAAAACGAATTTGATATTAACACGTTTCCTGCGCAAGGCAAAATTGAAAACTTCCGTCCTGCGCGCACTACGCTATCATTTGCAATTGAGGACCTATTAATAAACCGACTACATAAATATCCGGATAATTTTTATATTCGGACTATATCCGATTTGAAAAAAAATCCGGATGGCAGTTTGCACTTAAGACAAAGTAATAACAATTAGCGAAGATTTGATCACGATTTCAGAATTTCTAAAAAATTTATTTTTGAAGCCAAAGCTGTAGCTTTGCTGTATAATAAAAATTTGCTTTTTCCCCGAAAAATTAAAAAATTTCTTGAACTTAAGTTTTGAATAGGCGGATAACCAGATAAGTGAATCCAAAATAGGTGGATGGATATCAGGATATGAAAAATGTCCGGTTCCCGTCACTAGTGTGTATTTTTCACTAAATCTTTCTTTTTATCGAAAGTTATAGAGTCCCTGTTCTGTTTCTTGGCAGTTTCCCTGAAAAAGTTTTTTCATTATATATTACCTTATAGATACTTCTAATGCGGATGCAAACATCGACTATGACTACATCTGGGCCACGCTGTTGACAGCACATGAAGCCGGGTATGCATAATTATTTTTGTTGCATCCTCATGCATTCCCACTTATGAATTTGAGTCTTGTGTAAATATGACTTATTCTACAGCTTTGGGTGACCCTGAACAGATTTTGTTAGCAAAATATCTCGACCGAAAATATCTCAGTTGTGCCTTCAAAATTTCGGCAGACTTTTACCCTTAGAAGTTTTTGTCCTTGGATGTTTATGTTGTTTTGGTCTTTCCTCCGTTTATGCGCCGATATTGTAGACACGTTTCAGAAAGGGGCGCATCACGCAGCGCAAAGTTTTGCTGGCAATGGGCTCTTTTCGTGGTGTAAACTTTCTTACATAAACGGTCCCTCTTCATTTACATAAAGATTGAATGTTGCAGGAATTTTATCCTGCCAAATATGATTTTTTGTTGTTTGCTTTGTCTGGCGGATTTTTCACTTTAGCGCCGTCGTAAGATGAACGGTTATATACTGGTAGTCGTGGACTTTTACCAAACAACCGCCTCATGTAGTTGTGACGGTATGTTTTAGACTTTTTATTCGATTTAATTTCTTAATTGTAATTTTAGATTTCTGATGGGTGCTTCATGTGGTAATTCTTCTGGAACATTAGATGAAGATGAGCGGAATAATTACAAAAACATTGGTTTGGAGCCACAACACGCTTATTCCATTCTCAGTGTTCAGAGCGTGGAAAATTATAGGTTTGACTTATTGTTTAGGTCTCGTAAATAATATGTCAGAGGCATATTGTGAAATCCGGCAGATCGCAAAATGTCGGTCTCAACTCTGGCATTTCGCGATTTGACGGTTGTAGTTCGGCATTTCGCAGAATTTGTTAACATTGTTGACTTCCGCAATCTGCCGATATTGATTTTCGGCATATTAGAAAATAGATGTCAAACAAAGGTTTGTTTTCAATTTCAAAGTTAGTTGAGAAACTGATAGATTAGAACTTTCTCTTCTAATAAGGAAATATATCCTTTCATTTCATTTTCATTATCAAAGAATTATTTTCATTGACGAATTACATTGAGAGGAAATTTGTTGCCAAATTTAAAACTTCCAAATTCCAAAATTCCAAATTCCAAATGCCTTCTGAAAACACAGAATGACAGAAGAATGAAGAACACCGGAACCAAATAAACGCAGTATAATATGCCATTTTTTGAAATTTGAAAGTATTCTCTGAAAAAATTACTATATTTTGACTTTTGATTTCGACATTGCCAACATTTGGCAAAAATTCAGGATAAGTTGGAATTTGTAAATTTTCAAGTTTTAACATTTTCCAGTCCAATCAGCAACAATTCATTAAAAAATTTAGATATTTGAAAACCTAAATTAAAATTCTGATTCCTGCAGATCACAGTCCGAAAACGTGGAAATAATATGATATAAAGTTTGGGCGGATCCATTTACCATTCGCAAGATTTTTCTGGCGCACATGAAAAAGTGGCAAGTTTTCCTACTGCCTATGTTTACACGATAGACCTCAATTATGAGGTGAAATTACTCGACAAACGTAAGACTTAAAACGTTAATTTTATAAAACTCGTCAAAATACACAGTTTGCAGAAAAATGTTTAGATATCTGCAAAATCGGATAAAGTAGAAAAATGACAAAAAATGGACCCCCCTTATTTACTTAACGAATTATTCTGTTTTCATTATCAGTGTATCGAGTGAAAACTTTTCTGCTGAACTGAATTGAGTTGAATTTTTGCACACATTTTTGAAATCAAAAATCAAATGGTTAATTTTTTTAAAGAATACTTTCAAATTTCGTAAAATGAAATTTACTATGTTTCCTTGGTTCCTGTGTTCTCGTGCTTCACTAATTCTGTATGTTTTCTAAAGGGATACATAGATTTTAAAAGTTTTTGAATTTTAAAGTTTTAAATTTTATAAAGATTTCCTCTCAGAAGAAGCTAAATCTATTTTTTTTGTATTTTGCTCAAACCTGCGAGTAAGTTGTACCTTCGCATCAACTATAACTGTAGTTCTACGCGACTACGCAACGGTGCGAACTGTTCCTGTAGTTAGTAGTCTGAATTGGGGAAATGTAATTGCTTGCAGACAAGGCCGAATTCCATTTAGCTGCATCTTTTTAGGCTTCTACGACTCCGAAATCCGTGGGGCAGGTTTTCATGGAAGGGAGCTTGGTCAGATTCGTGGTCGGGTTGGACACCTGCATTACGTGCTCAGCTGTTGCCACACGGCAGTGACCAAGGGATTTTTTGGATTTCCTTTGATGATTTTTGCCAGTACGTGCTATTTTCCATGAAGCTTGCTAGCTTGTTAGCTGGACTGAGTATGCAACCAGGACAGTTCTCACTTTAGCCTGTCCGTCCACAGGTGTTGCACAAGGGGCTGACGCGGGCTGTTACACATCAAGATTTAGACAGTATGCAAAGGCTGCCAGTAATATGGCTTCGGAGAATAATTTTTTGTTTCTGTACGGCAGGACTTTCTATCTTCTTTCATATTTAATTCAAACAAAATTAACAAACTGTCAAACAAAATTAACATAGCAATCGCTTAGTTTTATGTGACCTTAACAGACTAAACGAACTCAGTAATTTCAAAACAACCAGATTCCTGTTGGCCATATTGACGATGGGCTGACAAAAATTATTTATCAGAATTTCTGTTATTAGTATAATCAAGAGTACATAATAAAGAGTATGAAACTCTTACACTAGCATGTACAAATCATGCTAGGTATGCTCGGTTCATTAACTCGGGACCCCCCCCCGTAACTTCCGGGGGGGGGTCCCACTTTGCACTAATTACACGCTTTCATCTAAGCGTGTGTCTGCTCGCTGATTGTCCCACTAGCCTAAGGCTTACTGTAAGTAATTTATTAGTTATTTAGTTAATTAATTATGACTTTAATTAGTTTAGTACAATCAAAAAACTAATTCGACAACTTTGTAGCATTTTTTCTGCTCTTTCCAATGATATAAAAATTGTTGCACAGTACAAAAATTTGCAGGAATGTAATGTGCAACAATTTTTATATCATTGGAAAGAGCAGAAAAATGCTACAAAGTTGTCGAATTAGTTTTTTGATGGTACTAAACTAATTAAAGTTATAATTAATTAATTAAAATAACTAATAAATTACTTACAGTAAGCCTTAGGCTAGTGGGCCAATCAGCGAGCAGACACACGCTTATATGAAAGCGTGTAATTAATTAGTGCAAAGTGGGACCCCCCCCCGGAAGTTACGGGGGGGGGTCCCGAGTTAATGAACCGAGCATACCTAGCATGATTTGTACATGCTAGTGTAAGAGTTTCATACTCTTATATTATGTACTCTTGGTATAATTTAGCTCAAAAATTCTTCTTGAATGGGAATGTATGATAATTGCACTTTTGAAGACGCAGATATTATATTTAGTTCTGTGATAATTGGACAAAAGTATGGATTGTAGTGGTATATATATATTTTTGTTCTCAAACTCCTGCATTTAATTAAGTTTTATTCGGCAAAGCTTCGACGACAGCTTCATGGCTGATGGTTTTAAGAATGACACAAGCAGTGTTATTGGAGCTTCAAGCGGAGAACGGAGAAACGGAGTTTCAACTTTCTGTTGTTTGCATAGTCAGCGCTTCTGATTGGCTGAGGGCTGTGGTAGACGACGGCAGTGCTCGGACAGTTCCTACTTTTCCTACTTTTTTCCTACTTTTTCGTATGTTCCTACTTTTTTCCTACTTTGGGTCAAAAATTCCTACTTTTTCCTACTTTTCCCCTCAAAGACGAAATCGGCCTGATTTGACAGTAAATTGTCCAAAAACCGCTGACTTAATGATAATCTGCATTTAGTTTTTCGATGTTCTTGGCGACAATAACTGAGATAATTTGGCAACGCTTCTTCAGTTTTGCTAGTTTTAATGGTGAATAAAATTTATAAATCTTTTGGCAGAAGCTGTTACTGCGTTAGCTTATGTAGCTTAAAATGTCTAAAATTAGTCGTTTTCAGCGTTTGTTAGCAGTTTATGTACAAAACTTAAAAATTAGGAACGTTTTTTAAAATGATGCCCCCTATTTTTGGTCAGCCATGAGAACAACTTCGAGCCCCCCCTCCCATAAATTTTGGCCTAGAAATAAGCCAGGTCGTTAAAACAGAAATAGCTTTCACAAGGGTCAGGAAAATTTGATCACTCATTCAGGTGTTGAGGTTACTCTCATGGAAAGTATCAAGTTGCTGAACGCTATGGAAAAGTTTTTACAAGCCTCCAAAAAGAATTCTTGAATTTGGAAAGGGGGGGTTCGAAATGCCAAAAATGCACAAATGTTGCTTGATTTAGCTCCAATTCAGTATGGTGGGAAAGTTGGGCTCTGCCGGCTCGTGTGCAGAATTTCAGCCCGCGTGCTATTTTCTATCGCCCAAATTGGGAAGGGTTTTACAAGTTCAATACATGGTTACATGATCGCCTTGAAATGCTTTAAGACGTATTAGGAATCAGGGTTGGTTTTTTCCGGACAAAGAGTCGAGCGGAAAAACGTCCTTATTTTCCGGTTTTTTCGACTTTTTCTCCGAAGTCCTAATCATACGTATCAGAGCGTCTCAAAATTTGTTTCTATAACATAGTTTGTAGCCTGCTGGGCTTTTTCTAGGCGAAAAAAAGTTGGGGGGAGCCCCCCCCCCCAATAGTGGGGGGAATCCAAAGTGGTCTAAAATCGCCAAAAATTGCAGTAAAAATAGCCTGTTTTCTATACTGCTATAACTATGCTAAAAAGTGCTCAAAAATCGAGTTTGAATACCAAAATAGACGATTTTTGAACGAAATTGGACAAACGGAAAAATTTTGGCCAAAAATCCTTAAAATTTGGCATTTTCTGGGCACCTTATGGTGAGTGGGGGGGAAACCCAAAAAAGTGGGGGTGGGGCCGAGTGGGGGCGGAAGGGGTCGAGTTGGGGGGGGGGCGCCCCCCACCCACCCCCACAGTAAAAAAGCCCAGGCATGTCTTAACGAATATTTCTACATGTAACGCCATATGAACACTTTTATTTTCTTTTCGACGTATATATGCAATCTAAGCAATTGTGAAAAAATTTGGTCCAAACGAAGTTTCAACAGACTGCAGGCGCAATTTCCAGTAAGTAATCACAAAAAGTTAATTTGAACACTTCTAAAGCTTAACGGAATGATTGCATTTTTCCGATTTTTTTCCGTTGTTTCCGACCCTCCGGAAAAAAGGAAAAAACGGAAAAAGATCTTCCCTGACTTTTTTCCGATGCCCAACCCTATGAGGAATTGATTGGGCCATACGAAAACGGTGCTTAATGCTGTTTTGTTGAAGGCAAGATAGATAACTTGCTCTGCGAAGTCTATTATGAAGTCTGAAAATTCCTACTTTTTTGTCAAAATTCCTACTTTTTGTTCCTACTTTTTCCTACATTTTTGAAAAATTGTTCCTACTTTTTTCCTACTTTTCCAGAATTGCGATGTCCGAGGCCTGCGACGGAGAAAGTGATAAGCAGAGAAACGGACGAACGAAACAGAAGCTGACAAAAATTATGTTAATTTAATTATTTAAAAAGTGATTTTTTCCAGAACTGCCAATTTTTGCATAATTTGTACATTAACAGAAAGTTATTTCTGAATAATTTAGTATAAGAAAAACTGAACAAATCCTTAAAAATTTGAACACAGAAGAATGTTTATATTAAAAATTTAACTTGACATTTTACTCCGTTTCTCTTTGAACCGTTTCTTTGTTTCTCCAGTTGCTCCAGTGGAGCATGAATCGGCCTTTAGTGTCTGACCTTGAACAAAGACGTAGCGTGAGGACTGTCTGCGTTGCATACTAAATCCCTGAACCGTCTACACTGTTTCAGTTATAATTGAATAAAACCAGTTAGAATTTGTGAGGAATCAAATATACTAACTGTGCGGTTAGCCTGCTCTTTATATTTGCTAAAACCACATTTCACATTTTGTTTGCTAAGTTTCCAACAAAGCTGTTGTCGTGTGAAACAAAAACGATTGCAAGGTAATAATTCAGATTGCAATGGAAAGCTAACAACTAGAGGCTAGTGCCTAAAGCCAACCTCTTTTTTTCGAAATTTCGCAAACAAATTTACGTAAAATCTATGGTCTTAGTAAGTATTGCTCACACTTTCTAACTGATTTTATTCAGTTATAACCTAAAATTACATAAACTTTTCAGGTGCTTTGTAAGTCTTAGCAAGAGTACATAATGATAAGAGTATGACACTAAGCCTAGTATCTGTTACCAGAGCAAAAACTGTGCTCTGTTCGCTAACGGCTGACCGCCCACAAATCGGACACCTCTTCAAAGAAATTTGTACACTATGTTTGTGTTCTAAAGCTCGCAACAGACGCACATTGAACTAACTGAGTAGCGGTGTTTTCGAGCTTTAGCATGCAGGCGTAGTGCTTAAATTTCTTTGAAGTGATGGACCCAATTTGTGGGGGGGGGTAGCCGTCAGCGAACAGAGCCTAGTTTTTGCTCTGATAACAGAGACTAGGCTTAGTGTCATACTCTTATCATTCAATGTCCTGTACTCTTGATCTTAGTAAGTGCATAACCTGCTTACGTCAAAGCAATGTGTCAGTATCCCTTTGACGTGTCTTAAAGATTTTGTCTTTTTAAGTAGTTTCACTTCGGCATAGTCAAAAATTTGCCAAAAATTACGGGCTTCCTCTCTCGTATTTGAACATGATACGGTTCAATCATGAAAAGTCAGTTTCGTGACGGTCTGCAAAATTTAATTTGTAATTTAGCTGGGCACCACAGATTTTCTCGGCTGGACATCGGGTGCACACAGTCCCGATTTAAAAAAATTTAGATGTTTTTTGTGTTTCAGATTTTATGATACGGTTGATATATGCAAGGTTAGAGATAATTGGAATGATTACCGACTTTCTAGCAGGCTTTGCCCTCATGTCAAGCCTAATAGCTATTTTGCCTTTCGCTTAGAAGTTACCCAACCTACCATGGTTGACTTGACTGCCTATCAACGTAATCTTAGGTGCGTAATTGCTAGCGACGCTTGGTTTTGCTTTTTCGGTAACTGTTGTACGTCCTAACATATTTTCTATCCCAAGAGTCTTGAGAATTCTGGATTATACTGTCTGCTTGAATAAGCTTAAGGGTTGTTTTGCAAGCCAGAAGTTAACGGTACAAGGGGCATTTTCCGCTCTGCGAGTTAAAAGGTTTAGATTTTCTCAGTGTTTTCGCGTATACGTAGTTATATGTAAGGGGGGCTGTTCGTTTTAATCCGCTGGCAGCACTGGCGGATCCAGGATTTCTTGACGAGGGGTGCGTTCCCCCACGGGAACAATTGATCTGACCGGAGGGTCTGGGGAACGGAGCCCCCCCCCAAAGGTTGAATAAATTTGTTATTGCACTAAAATCAGTCTGCAAATCTTAATTTCTTTGCAATTTGAAGAACACTAAAATTTTTAAAAAATATACCCATTTTGACCACGCTGCGAAAATTTGGAGGCATTTCAAGATTTTTCTTCTTCGTCTGTGATCGTTAGCAGAATGCTATATGCGGGCATTGCGGCAAGCAGCATCCAAGCACACGTCTTTGCATATTGATGATCCGTGACATCCAAGGGGTGAATGGAATGGATTGGATCCAACAGCTCGGTAGCATAAGGATTGATGCCTATGCTTCCATGTTAATTCGGCACGGCAAATTAATTTCCGTGACCTCAGGGGTGTGGAACCCATTTGCGGCGTTGACCAGACGGATGCCAAAGAGCGCCTGTAGGGATCTCCATTTGATGGGGTCCATGTCCATTGGATTTCCCACGGAGGTGGTTTCAAGCTCCTCTTCAAGATATTAAGAAGATTAAAAGGCGCGATATGTTTTGGTTTTTGGCCCTGTTCTTCTTAATTTTGCCTATCTTCGAATCGACACGGGGGGAAGCGCCCTGCTGGATTCGCCCCTGGCTTGCAGGATATAATTTCAGTTAACCGTGCAAGATAACGGTCGTCATATTGTTCCTCTGTAACACTTTCTAAACATATTGGTTACGTCATGTGTAAACTTGTCACTCCTCTACTTTTTTCATAATCTTGACACCTCTGTCCACTGCACACTATTTATAAAATATCAAAGTCCAAAACGTGAATACCCTGGGTATTCACGTTTTGGACTTTGATATTTTATTGATTTCTTTGTATCCCTTGTGGATCCGTGAATACGTGGCTGTTTTATAGATTATCTCCACTGCACACCATTTGTTAGGAAAAATTTGTGTTATCCTAGTTACATCAGGTCACCGTTTTAGATCGGCCAACGTTGCAGCGACCAATGCTCTTGACTTGATTGTGATGCTGTTCGAGGAAACGATTGATGGAACCGGTCGTAGTGTACCTGGCCGCCTGGTAGCTGCCTCACTTCGAGGCCTTAAACCTTCTGTCAGCTGTGATACTCATGTGAACATCGGTACCTAT
The DNA here is from genome assembly GCA_030248195.1 of Trissonchulus latispiculum. Classification (NCBI taxonomy): domain Eukaryota; kingdom Metazoa; phylum Nematoda; class Enoplea; order Enoplida; family Ironidae; genus Trissonchulus; species Trissonchulus latispiculum. The sequence goes on from JASAND010008377.1 coordinate 19,257, forward strand.
CTCATTATCAGTGCTGCCTTCAATCATTTTGGATCGGGTAAGTGTGGGATATAGACTGGTATAGTTAAGTTGGTCGTTGGCCGTTGCTGGAGCCGGCGGCCCCCTCTGGGACCCAACTGGTGTTATTCTAGTAATTTTGGGGCAGGGCCACCAAAAGTCCGAGCGGCAAGGAAAGTTTATCGAAAAATGTTAGAAATTTTTCCGTAACAGCTGCTGTCAATTTCTTATATAACTTTCAAAGCGTCCACCGTCCTCCCTTTCATTTTTATTTTCTTGTTTCTTTCGTACAATTCTCATATAAATGTACATGTGTGCATAACACTAAATTGTTTACGTTTTCTTGTTTCGAATATTTCTATCAAAATTTTAACTTTACAAAATTGAAACTTGTATCTTTTAAAATAAAAGATTTCATTATTGTTTTTTGTCGATTTTTAGCAATATTCCCCAATATCTGTGGGGCTCTGCCCACAGACCTCTTTGTGCGCTTTCCGAAATATTTTTACACGATTTTATGGCGCTCCACTGGGCTTATTCTAGGGATTTTTTCTTGGGGGGGCCCTCGGGGGGCGAGTCATTTTGGGGGGGGCGAAAATTTTTCAAAATTTTTCTAAAAACATGCTAAAAATTGCGCTATTTTTATAGCAATCGCCAAAAATAAGCGGATTTAGTGCTTAAATAGGCAAAAATCGACTAAAAATCTCCGGCGAAGCCGGAAAATTTTTGAAAATTTGGCCTTCTGAGCGATTTTTTCAGGGCAAAAGTTGGTACCAAAAGGGGCACCCACTTTTTTGGGGGGGGGGCGATTTTGGGGGGGGAGGGTGTTTATGGGGGCCCCCCGCCCCCCCCCCCCCAGTAGAATAAGCCCAGCTCCATCCTCCTAAATCGCATTACAGGACAAGATAATATTTGCTTTCATCTCTAGATTGAATAAAAATAGCCAGGAATACGAAGTATGTCGTAAAAACCGTTCTAAACGAATTCAAATCGCGAAAAATCTTTTCAGAAAAGCACACATTTTCTTATAAAAACACTTAAAAGCACAGGTCCGAATTTGAAAAAAAATCCCTGCTTCCCCCACTAAAATAAGCCCAGTCCAACACCTTGACCCTACCGCTATAATCATCAATGTGTGCTGTCAAGTGCAGCCAACCGCGACGATAGCCTTATTTTCGTAGAGATTTCATTGTAACTGAGTTCTCGACTCTGTTTTCTAATGTCGTAATGCTACTTTGTTGCCTATTCTTCACATCAAGCTTCTTTTCGTAAATATTAATGGCCAAATGATTAGTCATGCTCAGAAATCGTATCAGGAAAACGTAATACAGCTCTGATATATTATGCCGTGTAACGGTCTATGTGCAATGCCTTTTTTGTTGCAGAAAGCATAGAGCCTCCAGTTTGCGTAGTTGCGGTCCACTCAGCTCAACCCGTGAATCTCACCAGATTTCTGGCACCTTCTGCAATCCTGGCAGATGCTTTAATACAGCTCTGTTTAGAAAAGGGCGAATCTCAGCAGGTAACGTTTAGCATCTAAGCGTCGTTTTACTAGCTTCCACTTGTCTATTGCAGTTAGGAATACAGTGCTTTGTGCATAACAGTGCCTTTTTGCGTTTTGGCCTTTTTGAATGGATTTATTATTAAATAATTATTATTTATTAATTCGGTCTTTTAGTGAAAAATATTAAAGATTAAAGTTTTAGTTTTAAATTAAAGTTCGTTGTGAAGCCAGTAGACTTCTTTAATCTGAACTTGCTTATCAACAGCCCAAACAACTGTAAGTATGATGCACCTATTATAGCTACTTATTCGTCTTTTGAGAAACTTCAATACATTTTGCATCAGTTGTGTCGTTTAGGGACGAGAGTGTATGGGTCTGTTTTACTTGACTGGGGCTGGCCTCGTTGTGATGGTTGAGAATTGGAGTCAGGATGCCTGTGTTCTTGTACAGGTTGATTGTAGCGATTCGGAGAATGTTGTCTCTACCAGAGGCACACTCAAAACGATGGATTCAATACCTCCAATGCATAGGTATATAGCATTTGTATAATTTGTTTGGATATATTAAGAGTTTATAAAAAGATTAAGAGTGGTAAACTCAGCTCTTCCTAGTGCTTCCAGCATGCAAGATACTCGGCACAATAAGGCGGGGGCTAAAAATCAACTTGCCCCGACTTTGTCCGATTGACCTACTTTTTGGCAAAGATACAGAGCATGGGTGTGGTTTGACCTACTTTTTGGCAAAGATACAGAGCATGGGTGTGGTTTGACCTACTTTTTGGCAAAGATACAGAGCATGGGTGTGGTCAAAAAATATCGAAAAAATATGAGATCTTAGCTGCCTTCCAGCCATGTGCCATGAAGTCGCGTTTATGTGCCCGACCCCCCCCCCCCCCTTTTCACAACTACCAACATAAAAATCTCTGCTGGCTGCAAGACCCCATCCTCAAGGTTGCCATTTGTCAATGTGATTTGGCACATGTGCCCCTATCTGCGGAAAAGTACTAGACGTCTGTGTCTTATCTTATCTGTATTTAAGGGAATTACTCTTCAAATTTGAAGTTTCGGCAAAAATTGAACAAAATTTGCCTAACGTAAGAAAAATTGTACTAATGGCGCGAGCTATAAGGCTGTAATTTTGGCATATACATAGGCCCTATAGGAGTACTCATTTGTGCCAAATGGCAAGAAACCCTGCCGCCTGAAAAACATTTTATGTCAACTTCAAAAGTTGCCAAATCGACATTCTTAGTCTGGCGTATCCTGAGTAGAAGCTTTCTGCAGCCTTAGAAGTCACAGACCTTCACTGATCGAGCTGAAATTTGATGTGGGTGTATTTTTAACCATGCTGAGTTCAAGTATCTCAAAAGATTTTAAATTTCGGAAAATTTGATTTTTTCGATTTCTGGGGTACCATTGCCCAAAATGACGATTTTGACAATTTTTAAAGATTAAACTTGACATAAAATTTTTTCATTCGGCAGATTTTCTTGCCATTTGGCACAAGTGAGTACTCGTATAGGGCCTCTGCACAATGACAGATTACAGCCTTATAGCTCGCACCAGTAATAAAATTTTCCTTTCGTTAGCCAAAAAATTTTTAATGCCGAAACTTCAACTTTGAATAGTAATTCGCTTAGATGCAGATAAGCTACAGACATCTAGTATTTTTCTGCATATAGGGGCACATGTGCCAAATCATATTGGCAAATGGCAACCTTGAAGCTAGATTCTTGCGGCCAGCAGATTTTTAATTAGTTATGTTGGTAGTTGTGAAAAGGGGGGGGTCGGGCACATAAACGCGACTTCATGGCACATGGCTGGAAGGCAGCTAAGATCTCATATTTTTTCGATATTTTTGACCACACCCATGCTCTATATCCTCTCCAAAAAGTAGACCAATCGGTCAAAGTCGGAGCAAACGTTTAGTACCCTCCCCTTAAGATCGAAGTCTCGGGGGGCGGGGCGGAACCGCTTACCCTTGTTAACAAGGCGTTTACATGCGTTTGAACTACAACGTATTTGAGTGGCTAATCTCGTACTTCCTGCCAAAATTACATAAGCGTACCCATTCCGAGATCTCGGAAGGGGGTTCCCCCACTTAGCATTGTTAAGCATGTACGGTATATGCAGGGGCGCACTTAAAGGGAGGGGCCGTCCCCCAACCGCCAAAACGAAAGTAAATGAAAAATGTTATTGTCCGCGCTGAGTTAAAATTTCAAAACTTTTCGCGCCGTCGGCTCGAAATTAGCTTCATTTTTTACTTAACTTACCCTTATTTCAGTGTTTTAAACACTTCAGTAGCAACTTTTTTAATGTTTTCGAAAATTTCGCGCTTTCGGTTCGGCGCGAACTTTACTCAATTTTTGCTTATTTTTGCTTTTCAAACCTGATTTTCAAAAATTTTTCGACTTCTGGGGGAGTTCTGATTTTATGGGTTTTTGTTGCTGACTGTTATTTGCTTGTTTTTCAGGCAAATTGTCGTTGTTTTGAGCCAGTTGGAACCTTCCTGTCGATATTTTGTGACTCATCGTTTGGTCCATCGATTGCTCTGGGGTTCAGGTTTGGGTGATTGGACACCTCCCGGTCTCCCTACCAAGACTACTAGTCACGTTCCTGCCATTACAGAGAGCTTATATGGCCTTCATGGACCAAGACCCATTCAACATTCAGGAGATGCTGCAATCAATGGTTTTTGATGCCACCTCCTATCAGTTCAGCTATTCATTTCGCTTTTAAATCTGTTATTTATTCCACAGTCTGTATCTGTATTCCATTGTGTGAATATAAGTAATATTGGGCTCAAGCCTTAATAGAGGTCTTTCTACTGATTTTCAACCTTGATTTTTTAATTTTTAACTCAAGTCAGTTTTGTGTTTATATAAGAAAAGTATATACATAGCTTACATTTTCTGAAAAGCTTTATTCTGTCTGTATAACTCCTCCAACGAAGTTACAATTGATGAAACTAACTCTTCAATGGAACCTCCAGCGTAAAAGCAATGCAATATAAAAACTTTTGGGGCAAAAATTCTGTATGAAAGAGTTAGATCAGAAGTTTAACCCTGGTCGTAAATTTCGAAGTTTTGCTGTGTCGTTGTTGAGTTCCTGCTATACCAAAAACTTTCAACTAAAATTTTTGTTTTCACTTATTTGCATTTTTTGTAGTTTATAACATGCAGACAAAATTAAAATTTTAATTTCAAAACCTTCCAATTCCCGTTTTTAGGTGCGAACCGTATCTTCAATAGACTTACAGACTTCAGTGTCCAAGTTGAAGAGGGCCTTGATTTGTTTTCTCCTCGATTTTCTAACTATTACTATACCTCTAGGTATTTATTTTGAATTGTGAATTCTGCAACTTTCATGTACATAATTTTAAATATTTAATGTTTGCGTTTTTATCTGTTTTTAGCTTTTTGCTGTCTCTGGATTTCTAATTGATATCACTGTGTTAATGGTTCCATGCCTGCTAATAGTAGTTTTGAATATCTATGCATGTTGGCTATTTGTATTATATAATAAGAGGCCGATTCTCGGTGTTTGCCAGGATCTACCTTTAAAAATTCCAAAGATTTAAGTGGGATCTATGTCTAGATATGCAAAAATAGCTAATTTATTGTAACAATTGGCAATTTGAAACGAATTTTTTATGACTTCTGTGAAATTTCTTGAAACTATGATAAAATTAGTGTTAAACAAAATAAAAAATTTTGGTCAGTTCTTCCGTTTTCCTTCTGCTGAGGAGGGTTTTTCGTTTTTTACGCTGGTCTGGGGGGGGGATACATCCTCACTATTCCCTCATATCCCATGGCCTTTCGCTATTACTAGAGCAAAATTTGTTTTTACATTGATTATTGTGTCATGAATCTACGCGAATGGTTTGGGAACTTCTAAACTGTATGTCGACGGTTGGTTCCCCTAGTATTTGAATTTTGTCTTGTTTTAAGTACCGTGTGGTCTTGTGCATTTTCTAAATTTGTGTTATTGGGGGTTTTTAACACTTATGCATTATTTTAATATTATGTATGTAGCTTTGTGGAATTCAATTTGAAACTTTTCATTGATTTAGCCTTAAAATTTATTTCACATTGGCGAGCTTCTCTTGTCATCTAAATAGGTTAAGTTTTTTCACGGGTTCTGCATTTGTGGCAAGTAATATGTCTCTTTTGTATTATATTCTTAATATTTCTGACTTTTTCCCCTGCTATTTTTTGTGAAATCGTGTCGTGGACTGTTATTGTGTAGATTCCAAGTTTTACTATTAACTGTGATGCATCTGTATTATACACATAATCAAGAGTACGTAATACATCAGAGTGACAGCTGCCATACTCTACGTTTCATATGCGTGACACATCCTCTGCATGCTACGGCTGCCCCCCCCCCCGCAAATTGGTACCCAGTCGAAACTGGGGTATGTTCACTCATTCTATGTTTGTGTGCTAGTGCTTGAAAACTCTAGCATTACGTGCTCGAGTTTTGTGTCTGCTTTGAGCCTTAGAATATAAACATAGCGTGCGAATTTCTTTGAAGCGAAGGATCCAATTTACGAGGATGTGTCACGCTTACATAGAGTATGCTAGTCTTATGTACTCTTATGTATTATGTACTTTTGATATAATTAAAGCCTATTTGTTGTAAATCTTTAGTAGGGCAATAGTGTTAACTTCATCTCGTTCATAAAGTATTGTGAACAGGATAGGCGGTAGTTTACTTTCTAAGTTATCTCTGGCCGTACTTACTTCAACGCTGGGACAATTAATCCCTACAGTACACTCGTAAATAGTGTTCTAGCAAATAGGTTATATAAATGTGTTAACCAAATAAAACCAAGAAATAGATGTTACCAAAAGTAATATTACGTACGAATGAAAAGTGCAGCCTACGGGTTGGCTGTTGGAAGACGATCATGCGTCGGATAATTTGCCCCTGCTATGAGACCGAAGATCGATAATCGAAATCAGATCGATGCCCTTAGTTTGATTTTACGGCTTGCATAGTTGAAGAAATGATGGATTATTTGATTTCTGCAAAAATGACAAGTTCTCGACGCTAAAACAAGACAATCGGCCATATCTCACGGTAGAGAAAAGCTAGAACGTCGCTTTAAAAAGCAGAAATATGAAGCTCAACGAGATCTTTCGAGTGCATATAGTCATAGCTGCATAGCTGCTGCCAAACTTTCAGAAATTGGGAAAAACCGCCCTGACCGGAAATCGCCAGTTTTTGAATCGGGATTGCACGGAGGGTGACGCCGCCAACCAACAATATGTGCCCAAAAAAGGAATCACCACCTTAAATGAAATTGTCAATAAACGTATCACATTTATTTTGATATGACGATATTTTGAATTATATACGAAATACTGCTATTACAAAATACTAGAGCTTTCTGACTATGGCACACCAGTTTCCGTGATCATAATAGGATTGAACTGTTTCTAGGTGCTCAATTTTTTTAAGTAAAGCTTCCAATTCACCCTTTTTGAAGATATGATAGTAACGATGATAGCTTTTATCGCAGTTTGAGGTAGCTGTCATTAGATTGTGCATTTTCCAATCTTGTAAAGCATTAGCCATCAGGGTTTTGGACAATTCCGTAGCATAGTCTTCGATTGTCCGTTTTGGCATGAACCAGTTTGCCAGTCGTCGTGCTAGAAGTGGACTCATTCTTTCAAGAGTACTTCTAACCAGTCCGAATCGATCATTTCGTCTAGCTGAGTTGGGTGCTGATTGAGTAATGCTGTTGATAGGTTTAGTTGGAGTAGTATCGATTAGGGTGTCCAGAGAATCTTCGGAAGGAGTGCGCTTCCAGCTGTCAAATGACATCCACTGCTGAAGCTTACGGAGTAAGGGCGAACCAATAGGTGGCTCTGAAGATTCCCTTCCCGCAGCGGACGACACGCTATCCGCGGGGCTGGTGGTGATTTGATGTGTGTCGACAGGAGTACCGACACAGTCGTTTGACAAAGCTGCTGAGCTGCGCCCTGCTACGGTCTTGATTTTCGGATGGTCTAAAATAAAGTTCATCCTTCTTTATATTTAATAGACGAAAGCAGGACTATTCGCTTCCCTTAAGCATAAGCTGCCCTATCAATTGGATGGATATATTCTTTTGACTTTGATCCCGTTTCCCTAGGAGAGCTTAGACTGCTAGTCGCGTGGCTGGAGCACAGTTTCACAAGAATCCTAGCTTTGTTAATAATTGTGCACATAATATTGTTTGCAAGCTAAAAATTGAATTACAAAACATATTTAGGTATTATTTACCTCCAACGATGCTTGTTTTATCGACTGAGTTTCCCATCCATGGGATGAGAACGTCTTGAGCAGAAAAGTGTCGTTGCTGTTCCCAAGCCCAAACATAAATAAGCAGAGATCCGTTTTTCTTGAGCATTCGCGCTATTTCGCGGAGGGCTGCCTCGCGTCGTAGCTCTGTGGCGAAGTGATGAATCACTCCAATTGACAGAGCAGCATCTACTGAGCCTGATCTAGCAATAGAACAAAAAATGAGAGCAGTATATAAATGTTTTAGAGAAAGGTATCGATTTGGTTGCTTCAAAGGAGGAATTTATCGGTAGGTAGGTAGAGTGTAGCCCCGTAAGCCAGTGACCAACTCTACTCAACCAAATAAGTATATAACTCGCGTTTGTCTCCTTCTGAACCGCGTATAACTTACTGACATAGAGTATTTTTTTCTTGGCTTGTGTTGAAGTTGAATTAACAATATTTAACAATATCTATGTAGAACACTTTTGTTATTTTTCATGTTATTACCTGAAAGGAAGATTCAGATTGTCAGCAACGATGCAAGAAGCCGAAGGATTCGAGTTCAGCATTTCCGGACAGATGTCGCATCCAAACATAGACAGATGCTTGCAAACGTTCAGATACTTTCCGTGACCGCATCCTGAAATTGAAGAAGAGCTCTTTATAAATTATTTCATCTCTGTATTTTTTAAAATACCACCACTAAAAACGGTAACATTTCTGCTGTAGTAATTACATTGCAACCAGTACTGTACCAACTTATATATTTGCCTGCCTTTGCCATTTGTTTGTTAATTTTGATCTCTAACAGCTCATAATCTCTTGGCAGTAATTTTTGGTATTTAAAGCGATGTTTGTTTGTATAATATTGCCTTTTTATGGAAACTATACATGGTCTTGAACGCGCAAGGATGCGCGTCAACGCATCCGCCTGTGTCATGTACCATGCCGTTGAAGTGTTTTCACTTTCTACGATTGTAGGTTTTACGCTCACAAATGGTTGCAGACGCTCAGGCACAGAGCGCCTTCGCTCTTTCTACGAGCGTAAACTGGCGTCTGCAACTATTAAACCAAAGTTAATACTCACATATTCAGTACGTATTCTATTCTACCTATAATAGGATGCAGTCTCCATCAAACTTACCAACGTCAACAACCACAGACGACTCCGGCAAAGACTTTAGATAATCTAAAACTTTAGGCCAAAGTCTGGACTGATGACGTTTACCCAGATAAGGAGCCAATCGAGCATAGGCAGAGTGAACGTGTTCCTCCTCTAAATTTAGGGCAGCCTTCGCATACATTGTTCAAGCTCAGAAATCATAAAGCTCCAACTTATCTGAAGATACAGATTTATCGTGATGTTAGCAGCAGATTTAAACCCCTACAGCTTTGACCATCTTTATATAACCAAGAAACATCAGAATTAGGTTCGTAAAAGCTTTGCTTACAGTCTTTAGGTATTAGGTTTCTATTTTATCATGTAAATGTAGTGGAAAACTGGAGCTATTGAACAAATGTGAAGCTTATATATATGTTTTAAGTATTAATGCCTTGGCGTAAAACGTTAAAACATTTCTATTATATATTCACGATGGCACTAAACCTTTAAAACTTTAAATAGCGTAAAAGCCAAAAAGCAATAGGTTTAAAAATTCATAAATCACACCAAGTTTATTTTGCACTAAGCCAGGTGACTTTAGGCAAACTTAGGCTTTTAATTACGGTCATTTTTAATGCACATTAAATAGATGCTGGAGCCTATAGAAATATCTCCTTCTGCTTAAATGAGTGAAAACTAGGTAGCTCAATCCATTAAAGAATAAGAATAAGATATTGTGCTTTTATGTTATTTACATTTGCTAATAAAAGGACCCTAATCATAATTCACAGCTGGAACACAGATTTGAAAGGCTTCTGACTGGGCAATTTTCGTGTAACTATGTATGTGGAAAGGATTGCTACATTAGTAGTACCTGATCCCGCGCTGTCCAGAGATTATACACAGGAAATGCATTAATTTATGGGAAATTATGCAGTTTTGGAGATTCTTGGTAGGAGCCAATTACATTTATATTTGTGAGTCGTCACATTATATTTTAGTGCGAATCTTGGTATATATGACAAAATTTTCAATCTAACACAACAGCCTATGTGGTACAAAATTTTTTGGCTCGGACTCTGCCATTGTTCACCGTTCGACACAGACTTCTATGTACCTACATGCAAAAATATTTATCACCTCGATTCTTGCTTCTGGAGACAGATAATAAATAGTTACATTGCCTGATTGCTTGATTCTGTCCTTCAAAGTGCCCTTATAGTAAAAACAGGAAACAGGAATGGGTTGTGGGCGGGATTAACTTGAAGTTTCACAGAGGCAGAAAGTGTAATGATGAATTCATTCCTTCACACATCAGAAGGCATTTATTTACATGACACCTTGTAGGAGTGGGACAACTCAGTTACAGAGGCTGAGTTCAGCTGAGTCTATCAATGTAGGGTTCCCCCATTTCTTATTCATAGCTAAAGTTAGTATAAAGTCAGAAAGAGGCATTCCTGCTCTTTCTATGAACTTATAGCTATCTTTGTGTGTGTACACAGAAATATCAGATCTATAACCTCCTCTCCGGCCCGCCCTCCCCCTTTTTAGAGAACTCTGTTCCAACTAATAAAACAGCAAATGAGCCTCGTAGATGATAACGTGATAAACCTAGTTGTGTCTGTTAAAGTTTTCCATAACATTAGATTAGCTTCTTGCCCAAGTCCAATTTAGTCTTTTATGGGATAATATAATTTTAATGGGAAAGAATCATGACACATGAAATATATTGAAGTTTAAATTAGCAGAACTCACTCAAACTGTTGTTCACCGACTTGAAACATCGAAACAAGGAGAAAGTAAAAAATAATCGAAAAACCATTTAAAAAACTAATGCTTTATATATAACAGAAATTGCGAGCAACCAGTTTTTAGCACACATACATTGCACTCAGTCACCATAGTCAACCAGTTAAGCGTTGGAAAGCAAACTGGCATGGCATTTGTATATTCTTCTAGATAGTTGATGGCTAGTAGAAGTGTGGAACAATTTTGCCACGATGATATTACATTTTGATTTCTGTCATTGCGGCTATTATATTATACTATACTTTAACTTTAATCAGGTCCTCCTAAATATTACATACGACTCTTTTAACCGGAGCAAAGGCTATGACTGCCCTTCTGAATGTAAATGTAACCGGAATGAACCAGTGATAAATAAAAATCCATACGACTTCGTAATTTCATAAATTGCATTTGCATTTCCACTGAAGCAGCAGGATGTGAAAGTAAAGCTGGAGCATTTCTAAACTCAATTATAAAACTGTTGCAGAAAAGTCAGGTAGCAGCATATGCTTTGAAGAATTAATATGACATATGATATAGTTAACGTTTCAGACTCTCTAATTATACCCTTATTATACCCTGCGGTTCATCTGAAAGTAATATATACTAATTACAAAGAAGGTCACTATTAATGACTAAGTTAGAGGCGAGTGAAGCTTTATGATATGGCCACAAGCTGAAGGCATCATGCATGCAGTAGATTATTATAAGTTTGCCTGAAATGCCCTTAAGCGAAGAAAAGGTCGTTTTAGAGGTGTATATTTTGCAATTTACCTTAAAGAATGCAATAAAAACGTTATGTAAGATAACAGTAAAAGTGTGATTCAAATGCCGTTTCTATTATATAGAATGCATATATATATTATATATATATATATATATTATATATATATATATATATATATATATAATATATATATTAAAGGTGGTTTAAGAATCAGGCGGGATTGCAAGAAGTCGGTCAGCTTTATTGAACCTAACGCATTTGACGTGCTAAATCCGCTTCCAGGGCAAGCATTAAGCTTAGCACTCACTCAGTAGAAAATGACAAGCTTATATATAATTCTATCTCAGTGTTTTTGAAAAGTTTTATTCTTAATGACGTTGAGATAAATGAGGACAGCTTAAACTTAATGCCTAAGCCAATGGGGGATTAGTTGTGTTCTCTGTGTCGCCGTATTATCATTAAGCGGTGTCACTGTCACCACTTCGATTATTATAAAGGTAAAACCGAGATGTATGCATGTGTGAGTTGAGTCTGTCTGTGACAAGCGCAGCACTTTGCTATCTCAGCCCTCAGTCCATGCTTTGCGACTATCCCCTCGCCACAAATGTGGTGGTAAAACATTAGCATAGCAACATAGTAATCACAGCAATCTCAACCCTTACACTGACATAATTCTTTGATCTATTTATACGAATTTTAACCTAAATAAGGGTAGAACAAGTGTCAAACCACATGAACCATGCACCCTTAAATGTGAATTATTATGACGTTTGACAATATTTTTAGTTCCATCAATCCTTAGAAATATACCTATAAGACAGGCAACTTTATTCAAACAAAGACTGATCCAGATAGTTGTCAAGGCAAAATGAGTGGGTAAGAAGAACAGTAACTGAATTGAACTGAACTGAACTAAGCCTTTGTCTCTCCGTAATCCATTTGCCTGCAGGTTGTGTAGGTAACATAGGTTTACATGCGTCACACTGGATTTGGTTCACTGCTAGCTTAAACTGCTTATAATTACTGTACAATATGTGTAGTCAAATGGTATAATTTGGTTGAAAGGAAAGGACTATCGACAATATGAAAAAGCGCTACTGTCTGATATAATAGAAGCCGCTGTATGATTTATGGTTAAAATCTTATCATTGTAAAAACTCTGTAGATTTTCATGTTTACTGACGATTTATCGAAAAACTGAAACATCGAATTTAAACAATGATTGCCCCCTCTGCACGAGCTGAGCAGATTATTGATGAACTATAGCCAAATTAAAATCAGCTAGTATAGGTATTTATACTTTAAGACAGGACTTAGTTTAGAACCATTTCCTAATCTTTGAGAGCATTTCTAGACAAACCTTAAATTGAGCTCTTAAGAAAAATCCGATAAGTAGTTCGTTGCAATTTCAGAAAGGAATTTCAGCTAGCTAGCTAGTCAACCTTTGTATATATTATTGTCAAATTATTCTCCAAACTTCTTTGAACTGCAACAGCTTTGTCCTTCTACATATATTTATGATATGAATGAATTAAATTAGTAGAGAATGTCACAATAAAACCTTCACAGAAACAAATTGAAATTACTAATCACATTCATTAACTGACGTGGTAGGAATAATACCTGGGATTAATTTACATTAATCACAGTGGTAAATTTCTAACACCTATCCGATTAGAATTAAATTTATCATTCAGTGGAATGAGCAGATGTTCACATAGAATTAGGTTAGCTCTAACTTCACAGCTACAATAAAAAAACCAAAATACAATGTTGAACATTTAAAAACTGAAAAACTAACATCAGGTATACAGCTATATAAGAGCTGAACTCCAACTGTAGCTTGATTTCAAGGCTTATCACTAGAATAAGTGAAGTGAACTAAGGCATGCAATCTACGTAAAGGGGGGCTCAAATATTCACAGAAAGATAGAAACAGTCTGTTCTATTAAATTGAAAATTAAGGCTTAAGCCTCTTCCTGCGTTTGAATAGGACTGAGACTCATTATAGGCAACCTTTCTATACACCTCTTGTTTGAATTGCAGAGCGAGTGAACCAGGAAAGTAAAGAAGTAAGGTTGACAACGCCTGTCAGCCGTGAGCGCTTAATGAGACCTGCTCGGTCAGAGTGAGCCTGGTCAATTTCATGAAAGGCTAATAACTATGGTTTTGTAACATGGGATGGAAAGGAAATTTAAATTGAAAAATACGTGAAATGAAATATAATATCAGGCACCACCGAATCTTACGATGGTCACGTACGATGTACGAGCTTTCTGTCAAATAAGCAAGGGGTTGGAAGAAAGGAACTTTTCTGAAGTTCATTATTCGACTAAAGACTTCGTTTACAAGCTTATGTTTTAAAGAAAGCTTCTTTGAGGCTTGAGCAGCAGGTTTGTTCCATTATTAACTGTTGTTGCTGCACCGACTGTACATATATATGCACTAACGGGCCTCCACAATTGATAATCTTGTTTTCATTGAGCTGAAGCCTTTCATTTCTTTTCTTTCGCAGGAAAGAACCAACATATTTCTTTTCTATACCTATCCAATTTTGCTGAAAACTTGTAAACCGGGTTTTCGATTTCTGGGTCGCCTAGCGATGTCAGAACACCTAGCGAAGTCTATTCCTCGGTTCAGCTCTGTATTAGTTCAGTATGTTCAAGCTAAGGTTATTAGCTTAATTGTTTTACAATTGCCAAGGGTAATAAAGCAACTGCTAAAGAACTCACACTGAGCATCCTTTTAACGTTTCGACAAACAGATTGGCTCAGCAAGAAAGTATCGAACATGCACGCATCCCTGTTTTGGCATGTGTATATAGTCAGGCCGGACTCGGTGCCGGGTTGGGTCCGGCCCGGCTCGGAGCTCGCTACACCGTCCGGACGGTCCAAATCAGTCCCTATACGAAATTCAAATTGTGACAGCTCAGATTTACACACCGCCTGCACTTTCCTGTCCGGTGGCGGCGACCGTGCCGATGTCACGGTGACATTTTGCAATTTTGCACGTTTGAAGCGAATTTAACGCCAAATTAACTGTTTAAGAGCCATTTTAGAGCACAAGATAAACACTTTTCTAATAAGCATTTTTAACAAATTGTTATTTTTGCCTAAAATTTTAAGTTAAGTTTTAATTTCGCTTATCTTTCCTGGCACTATATTCCCCGTAGCTTGGCTCTGACTTTGCTAGCCCTTGTATCAAACTTCCAATTTTTGCGGGTCCCCGGAGCCACCCATAGCCCCGTTGTTAAAGTGTACTCTATACATATCTTTCTCTATGTTATACTTTCCGGAAAATTGTCCAGAACTATATGTAGTTTACTGGCCATTTAAAATTGGGTCAATGTAAACGCAATTTAATTTCGTGAAAAATTTTATACAATAAACATGAATGAATACTAAAAATTTAAGTTTCAGCAACCAGAATGGAAGAATTCATAGCACATAATCGTAAATTTTTGGGTTATTTAGTTTTCCTGGGAGCTGAGATCCCTTCCTTGTGATGTTTGCAAACATAAGCCAGGCAAAAATTAAAAATTCGATTCAATTGAATAGATAATAATATTCTAAAAATAAATTGTTTGGAAAGTTTGAAATTGCTTAAAAATTTTAATTACAGTGCACCGGTTGTCACGGTGCAGTTTTTCCCCCGGTGGAAAATTTCCCCCCGGAAAAACTACACCGGTGTGGATTTTCCCCCCGGAAAAATTACACCGGTGTGAAATTTCCGGGGGGAAATTTTGCACCAAAGCCAGAAATAATGCAGATTTCAGTTTATGAATTAAGTTTTGCTCATAAATATAGCAACTAATTATGCTTTGATGGTGAAATATGATTAGCCTGAAACGCTGAAATGCCAAAATAATTACTCATTATAACTCATATACAAAATCAATTTCATTGAAATATATATTGAATAAAAATTCTTTATAAGCCAGAAATTTTGAAGGATTAATTAAAATTATTGTTATTATACTGCTTATTTCGCATTTGATAAACCATATAATAAAGAAAAATTTTACGATAAAAGCTAACCCTAATATGTATTTCTTATGCACTAATATTTTATGATTTTATTTCTGTAAAAATATATGCATAAATTAAAGCTTGGAAACTTTTATGTCCGAGCCCAAGCCATTAAGCAGGAAAAAGTATAAGGTCAAACTGAAACTTTTATTTATTTCATAGATATATAATCATATGCAGCAAACAATGCAATGCAAAAGCTAATAAATAATCATTCAATTAAATAATAATAGCTAATAAAGTTCAATTAAATCATTGCTAATTTCTAATCTTATTAATTAGGTATCTTTCTCAGTAAAATAAAAACACAATTGAAATTTTGGAAATTTTAGTCTGATTTCAACCACAGCTCAATGGTGAAATCTTTCCTTAGGGAAATTTTGAAAGGAAAGTTTACAAAATTCAGGTTAACGTGGGAAATTTAGATTAATTTCTATTAATTGAGATTTCAATTTGCAAGCTGAAAATTTTTATTTCAGCATAATTCAATGAATTTTCTAAAATAAACTAAAAAATAAATTTGAATTGAATTGATTATTATTATTCTTGTTTTACCTTTGCCCTACATACAGATTTGAGCTCGGAGATAAAATCTCCAATATTTCAATTTATTTATTTTTACTTAGAAAATTAAAACATAAAATATTAGAAACCTAAGAAAGATTAGAAGTTATTATTTATTTAAGTATTTCATCTTTAAGGTTTATCAAATGCAAACTAAGCAATTGAATACAATAATGATTATAATCAATCTTACAAATCTTTTGATTTTTCAAGAAATTTTATTCCTTATATATTTCGATTTAATTTTGTATCTCTATCTCAGTCGAACTATTATAATGAATAATTATTTTGGCGGATTACGCTAGTCATATTCCATCTTCAAAGCATAATTAGTAGCTTCGATTATGAACCAAACTCAATTTATAAACAGAAATCTGCATTATTTCTTGCATTGGTGCAAAATTTCCCCCCGGAAAATTCACACCGGTGTAATTTTTCCGGGGGGAAAATCCACACCGGTGTAATTTTTCTGGGGGGAAAATTTTCAAGGGGGAAAAATCACACCGTGACACCGATGAAATCTTTCCCCCGGAAAACATTTCACTTGTGCTATGCTTTATGGGAATATTTCACCGGTGATATTTTTGCGGGGAGAAAATTTCACCGGTGATATTTTTCCTGGGGAAAATTTTGAAGGGGAAAATTTTCACCGTGACACAGACCTATCTGGCTTCAAAATCCGAATCTGCCTTCACAATCTCTCAACCCTATTTGCCCTCAGAGTTGAAATTTAATTTCAAAATTAGCATTATGCTTTTCATCTGCTTGTTCCTTAATATATGGAAATACTTTATTCAGCAACTGGATACGGCCGATACGGGGCGGCGAACTGGGAAACTTAGTCAGGCTACGCGATCATCATGAGGTTTGTTATACGAAAGCTCGAATTCTGTAGGCTGTGGCTACTTAGTGGAAGGCTCAATCCTTTGACTATAATTATTGCCTCAAAAACACGGTATTTACTGAAACTAAAACATCACATAAAGACTAGAATAATTGCATCACTATACACGAAACAAATTCAACAGTCATAAATAAGAGAAAATACGGAGACTGAGCTCACGAAGGATCTAAATCAGCCGAACTATGAACAATTAGTTCCAGTCACAGCTTCAATGATTCTAAGATTATACAGATAATAAAATAGAATTGAGGAATTAGACTGCATCTATGAAAACGGATCATTAGCTAAAACAAAAGTTACCATAAAATACATTATTTTGCACAAAAGACAGTATATACCGGGATTACAAGAAAAACGGGACAAACATAATAGTTCACAATCGAGCACAAATAAAATTGGCCAATAATAATAGACAATTTCGATGACACAACAGTAAAAATTCAGCAGTTTTAAAATAAAGAATTTCGACATTCCTTAGCTATCACGCTGAATTTAATTTTCCAGCTAACAATACGAAGACACTAGAGTAAGCTTATGCAAGGACTTCAATGTTCCCCAGTACCAACACTGAACGCAAAAAGCGTTGTAATATCAGACCTAGTTGTACTTGACTTATGATGGGTAGCGGCAGCGAAAAAGCGAAAAGGTGTAAACTCATTTAAGGGGGGTCCAAATTTTGGTCATTTTTCCGACTTTCTCCGATCTCGCTGATTTTTACATATTTTATGATCCAAACGGAATTTTAATCGGTATATGTAAGTCGTACGGTTGTTGCGTAATCTCACCTCAAAGTTGATGTCTCATGTGTTAAACATAGGAAACTTAAAAAGTTTCACTTTTTTGGAGTTGTGTCAAAAAATCTCGAAACTGGGCACTGCTAACCAGCCTTGCCTGGTATCATTAGAAAGAACTGGATAAGGACTGTGATTTGGTGGAACTAGAATTTTGATTTAGGTCTTTAAAATTTAAAAATGGCTTCAAATTTTAAATGTTCAAAAATTAATAAAAAAAACTTTAGAAGCCTAAATCAAAATTCTAATTCCAACAAATCACAGACCTCATCCAGGCCTTTCTAATGATACCAGACACGGCTAGTTAGCATTGCCCAGTTTCGAGATTTTTGACACAACTCCAAAAAAGTGAAACTTCTTAAAACACTAAGGAATTAAAGTTTCATCAGTCATAACAGCTACAAAAAATCATTCAAATTAAACGAATCTCCAACAGCTTGCGTTGATAGTATTAGTGCTTCACTTTAAAATCATCTTAAATCAACATCAATCACAAATTCTGAACATCAAAATAACCTCATAATTAGTATCGATGAGATAAAATAATGTCAGAAAGGGGGGTTGTTGACCGATATCCAGGTTCCGGGTAAACTTTTCCAGTTTTCCAAGCACTTGCACGTATATACTGCATGAGACTAGTATGACTTATGAGTCAGTCTGTTAGGAATCGCAAAAAGCAATAAACAGTACGTAAATAAATACACAAGCAAAAAGAAACAAACATAAATTAACAAAAAGGGAACAGGGAAGAGACTCCTTAGAGGTTAGAAAGCTAAAACTCAAATGTGCGACAGTTTATACAATTCATGACTGGACAAAAGATTCCAACAGTTTCAGTAGCGAGCGCTGAGATCTATATGCTATAACACCATCCCTATGACAGTAACTGTTCTCCGAATCAGATGCTGATACAGCATCCTCGCCACCAAGATCATCTTTGGCTGTATAGGTGACCTGCAGGGCGTTCAACTGTTCAGTCAATTCTGCAGCGGGCAAATCGCGTCGAATCAGCCGCTCTGCCATGCTCAGAGTTTTCTGATAGTTCAACACTCCTCCGCCAAGGGATCGAAGTATGGCATGCGGACCACAGGTATCCCACTGATAGATGGAGCCTTTGGTCAGCAGATAGATATCAGCCAAACCTAAGATGACACACAACTGTTTATAGCCAGCCCCGCTGGAATAGGCTATTCTCCAGCCAGACTGGGCCAGCTGACGAATCCGGGGATGCTCGGCTTCGCTGTGGCTGATGACAACGGTTAAACCGGTTCCTGAAGTGCCTTCAGCGGTGCAAGAGGAGGAGAGAGAGGGCAGGGGTTCCAGGGGAATGTCTTGACAGTGAATAGGGGCCGGCAGCTCGGATAGGAAGACTGCCCAGTGATGTGATTCTTTGTGACTGTAACAAACAAACTAACAAATAGGTATGCCGTTGATCAAAGAAAACAGCAAGCAAGAGTGCATAATTCTTCTATGCTTAAGGGGGGGGTCAATGTTTTGAACATTTTTCGACTTTCGCTGATTTTTACCAAGAATACATAAATTAGATTAAGAGTGTGACAGCTGGCAAGCTCTCTGTTATCAGCTGCAGGTATATGCTCTTTTCGATAACTGCTGACCCCCCACAAACGTGTATGCTCACTTCAAAGAACTTCGCAGGTTATCTTAGCGTTCTACAGTTTAAAGCAGACACAAATTAGACGAACGCAGGCGTTGCGTTTTCGAGCTGTAACACGTAAAGATACGGCGAGTGAACGTGCAAAAACATGTACTGGGTGCTGATTTGTGGGGGGTCACTAGGTACACGTTTGTGAGGGGGGATCAGCCGTTAGCGTGCGGAGCATGTACCTGCAGCTGATAACAGAGAACCTGCCAGCTGTCACACTCTTATATTATGTACTCCTGTTTTTACATATTTTATTGTCCAAACGCTATATATTTATAACTGAATCTTTAAATTTAATGAATGAATTTTAAATTAGGTCTTAGGTGACAAATTTTCGAATTTCCTATGTTTAACACTTAACACATAAGATCTCAACTTTGTGGTGAAATTACTCAACACAGCTTAAGACTTTAATTTTAAAAACTTTAATTAATTTTAATGTTAAAATGGACCCCCCCCCTAAGAAGACAAACAAACCACTACAGGGCTTTATCTGTCTTAGAATTGCTCCAGCCAGAATACGCGAATGTTCCCCCATTTGGCGAAAGTTACCAAAAGAAGTTCCAGTTGGGGGGGGGGTCGCCCTGGTAGGCTAAGGTGAGCTGATGGCGACACACCCCAGAAATGGGCCTTTTGGAAAAAACTGAAACTACTGTAATCCTCTGCATTACCCCATCCCTCACCAAACGGTTGGCTGGTAATGGCCCAACCCCCAAAAAACAAAGACCACTTTCAGGATCTACCCAAATGGTGAGGGGATATGTTTGTGGCCCCCGCACAAACTGGAAAACATTCGCGCATTGCGGGCAGAGCACCGTTAAGCATGTCACTGAAGAGAAACCCTGTAGTGGCAGTGACTTACCCTTAGTCAGTGCGATTATGCACTCTTGCATCAAGTCAGTAAAGCAGCAAAACTAACAAACGAAACATTACGGAAAATAATTTAGCTAATAATGTTTAGAAGCAGTAACATCTAAATGAGCCCACCCCTGAAAATGTGCATAGGGGCGATTATTTGGAAACCAGCTTATAATTTCTGTAGAGTCAAATTCTGTCGATAATTTTCTGTGCATGTGACCGACCAGTGTCAGATTTCAGCTGGTTTGTTGACAGAAAATACTACTGACTCTTAACCAGAAAGGTTGCGCTTAACAACTCACTGCTTTATTCACAAATTTGAGGTTGTAAAAGCAATGTCAGAGAGTACTGAAAAATAAAAAGGAACCACCTCACGAAAATGACGCCCGTGGGCCGTTTTATTGGGTGTACCACTGCTTGGCATCAGGCGCGTAGCCAGGGGGGAATCCCCCTCCGAAATTGTGAAGCCCCCAGGAATTTTTCCCTGCCATGTGTAAAACGCCCACTTTTCAAAAATTTTCGCGCGATGTATCGCACCATCATCATAAGTATTTCGCACCCCAAAATGAGTTCCAAACACCTTATTTGGTGTATTTGAGCATCTTCTGCATGATTTGGGTGCATGAACACCTGCTGGGCCTTAAGTAGTTTTTTAAAGAAGGTTCTGTAAAAATTCCACGAAGGTAATAGAAAAATTCCTCAGCTTCCGCGGGGCTCCGCCCACCCCAGACCCTCCGCAAAATTTTTGTATTCTCCCCCCCCCCGGAAGATTTTTTCTGGCTACGCTACTGTTTGGCACAATATGATGTATGTTCTTGTTGCATAATTATAATACTTATTTTGGTTTTGTCTGAAAAATTAAAAAATCTAATCTCGAAGTATTATTTGGAAAAAGGGAAAGCCATGTTTAGTATTCGTGCTCATCAAAACAAAACGTACTGTGACTGTGCCATAGTGAAGTGTCCATTAAAAGGACTGCCAACCACGCCAACAACCGGATGACCCGTAGATTTGCAGAAGAGACCAATTAAGACAGTTACACAGTTCAACCCTGTTCTGCTGATCACTTTTTCAGATCCTTCGTGTTTGAAACATTCACCATCATTACTACCAGGAGAATCTTTCGCATTAATGTAGACATTAGTGCCATCTAGAAACATAACACGGTTGAATAAATGTCTGTGACAACACGAAAGAAGACTGTCAAACGTAACGGTAAAGCTAAGCATGAGAAATGTTAAGTGTAAGTCAGCAGCTAACTAAGGTTCAATTTTACTTTCACAACATAGCTACGTAGTATAAACAAAGTGGTTTTTGTCCAGAGTGGGTCTACGTTAGGAGAATCTTGGTGACCTGTGTTCATTATTCTAACTAAATTCTATAATATAAAAAATTTAAACTATACGTACAATGTACATTATGCTATAGTATAAGATGACACAATGTCAACATAAAATTTCAGATCCACACTTTAGCGCGTTTTGGAATAAAAATCTTAAACAAAGCGGAATCCAGTTTGCGAAAGAGATTAATTTGCTTTATTAGTTTGCTTATTTTAATCAAATTAGCAGTGCATTTAAGGGGGTCACTTTTGTCAAAAATCGATAGTCAATGCCTACATGTTTTTAAAAACAGGACAAAATATTGGAGTTCAAAATCAAACTGACAGAATTATTCATGTTTAGAGCTGGAAAACTTGAAAATTCCGATGACGAACCCTTCAAAATCAGGTGGTGTCGAGAACGCGTCGAGAACAGGGTTGACCGATGCACCAATTTAACGCCTTTATTAAGACAATATTTAGTGCAGAAGCGGCTCAAGGCTAACTATCCAGGCGTTCACAATGCAGGCATCAAAGATACACTGAACTAGCTGTGGAGCATTGCCCAGTGCCCAGTATAACCTTAACTCACTTTAACTTGAGCAGACAGCATTTTAAACCCGTTAAAAGTTGTTCCTCTTGTCAGTAACTGACGATATATACTCAATTTGGTGATATTTGGACAAATTTAAAAAAATTGGATTGTTCACCTATAAAGATCAAGCGTGCTGCCACAAGAGACATTTTCAATATTGAAGCATTTGTTTTAGCCACTTTATGTGACAGACACGGTATATTTAATTTGCCAAGTTTGTTGAATTTTTACCACATAATGAGCGAGAAATTAGCAAAAGAATGTGAAACTTGTGAAAATGTCTATTTTTAGCAAAATTTGCTATTTTTGTTTTTTGAGCTTACCATAGAGAGTAAAAATTTGCGAATATTTTCCCAAGATATTTCTTTTTTTGCGAAGAGTGCAGCTATCTTTCATCATTTCTGTAGCTTATGTAAATCGTTCAGGAGAAGCGAAAGAGTACGATAGGTCCTGTTTTCCATAGTCCAAAGACTCCTGATTTTCCAAAATTCTTAATTTAAAAATTCGCCAAAAATCCGTCACTCAACAGAATACAACGAAGTAGATAGCTGCACTCAATGTCCTTAATACTGTGTGCAAAGCTGTAGTGCTGTATCTTTCATACAGCGAAAAATATTTCTGCCACAAACATTTTAACCTAACGCTTGCATTTTCCTATGTTTAACACATGTCAAGATTACCTTTGAAGAGCTCTACAGACTGATACAAGTAATATTACGCAAAACGCTCTTGTCTTGTTTTGAGGACCCATGGGGACTAGAAAATATATGAAATAGACCAAAATCAAAGATCGTCGAAAAATTGGCAAAAAGTGACATCCCTTCCTTAATTTCGAAAACCATTGCATTAAATGGTGCCCGATTGCCCCTCATCCCTGGCTCCTCTCCCCACTACTGCTACTATCACTTCAGTTTTGGTACCTATGGGATCTATCCAGACACCATAGTTGGTGACATTCAAAATATCTCCGGGTGGAATTTGACTTAGGTCCAGAATGGTGCTGCGATCCTCTGTTAAATCATAGACCGCTTTGGCCAATAAATCAGCCGCCAACTCATTGCCCTTTAAAATGAGAGCCAAATTATGCTTTAACGGATCCATGTTGCCATCCACATTGATTGTAACCTTTTGACCGTCCTGGGTGGTAAACTGATTTGTTTCTTCACCGAAAACGTTCCCACTGATTGAAGGAAACTAAACAAAGAAAATGAAGGTGACAAAGTGTTTGACAAAATAAAAGTGAAAAAGTGTTCAATGTTCAGCAAGATCAACATACTACAAGTAAGCTGAGCCCTGCATGAATCCTCCACAGATATACGCAGCATTTTTCTCCCCGTTTTCTTCTTGAGACAAGACCATTTTAGGTTAGTGAGCGAGCGAGTGATTGAAGATATCCTACGAAAGCAGGTAAATACTGTCTCCAATATTACTGCATATGCGGAAAATCGGGGGATCTTGAAATCAGGGAAGAAAAGTAAGGAATATATACATAATATCGGCTACATTAAAAAACTTCAAAGGAAACCCTTCACAAAACAATAAACTTGGAAACTTGCTCTTAATAAGCACGAACTTTAGTTTCTAATTCATATCGTATCATTTCCTGTATTAGAACATCAGCTATGGTCTTGAAATCATGGCAAAATCTCTGATTCTTGTCTCCGCCAGTTTTTTCTTCCACCAACAGTTTCAATAGTTCTGGTTCCTGTCGCACAATTCGGGCCAAATGACAGGCCCTACCACTTAGCTGAATTAGACTTCTAAGCATCTCCTGGAGACTCATGTTTAAGATGCTCCTGGGCAACCTGGATAAGGCTACCTAAAACCAACAAAATAGTCAAAAATACTGTATGTAAACACAACCCAAGGTGAAAATACAAGTATATATTATACACCTTATTTTCTGGAAACTTCTGAATTCTAGGCAGGGAGAACTGTAACAGTATAAGTCGGGGCGGGGTAAGATAACGGTTTACCCATGAAGATATTGCCGCCCTGCCACAGGACATGGGATGTCGGCGCTCATCCTCGGATGCTCAACCGCAGAGAAAGGAGTGTCACCTTAAATAACATCTGCATCTGTGGAGGTGGGACCGGCCATTCTACACTGAGTCCTGTTACCTTGTCATCGGGGTGGTAACTATTTACCGACCAGTCAGGGAAGATAGCTGGGCTGGCTAGAGCACACGGCGAACCGTGTTTAGTCCCTTGCTGAAGGGGATCAAAGGCCTTGTGTTAGCGGTGATTAGAACCTCAAACTCAGTCGAACGCCATAACCACACGACACTCTAAAGGGGCGGTATTTCTGACTCTTCTGCCCCCACCAGATTTGTCATCCAGCTATCTTCTGCACTTCAGAATTTTCTCAATTTTTAGCGAACGTATGAAACTTTACATTGAGTTGAAGCTTAATATGGCGATTTTGCATGAGTATCTTTTCGCTTAAAACTTAGGTTAACACATATTAAGCTGGCGTACAAATTTCACCTCATACAGACGGTTTGTAAGTTAAGGGGGGGGGGTTCCATCATGGAAAATTTTTAGGTGACGGATTTTGCTTATTTTCACACATAAGTTAACCGCATATTATGTCATGCAAAAAAGTTTAAATTTGGAGTTGCTTCGTTCAGTTCTGCGTAAGTTACGAGCTGTCAACTGTGTGCAATTTGAACATGAGCGAGCACGAGGGTGCATGCAGCCAGCTGAGGAAAATTTTCGCAAATCAACTTCACTTTTAGCTTATTTTGTTATACACATATACATACATCTTTGTTGTTACATACATCATGTTATACATACTATACATACATTATACATACATGTTATTACATACATCATGTTATACACATATCTTAAGAAAAACATTTTTGTACAGTTTCCAGCCGGATGAACTTGGTCAGAAGCTTCTTTAAAGAATTTCTCGGAGAAACAAGACCCTTGTTCCTCCTGATGTAATGAAACATTTAACAGCGGTTAACTTAAAATGCAAGCATTTCCGGCCCACAGTTCTATTAGAAGAATTCATCCCTGCAATGAGAGCTTTCGATTGATGTATATGAATATGCCGTATATATTTAGAAAATTTAGAAAATTAGAATTTTTATCTAGGCCTTTGAATTAACGCAATTTGCAATTATTTTCGAAGATCCCATTTTTCAGCTGCAAGAAACGTTGAAATTTGAATATTTTTCACTGTATTTTAAGGGTCTAACTCAAAATTCTACTTCCAGCGTACCGCAGTCTATGATCATAGCTACACTATAAATACAAAATTGTGCAGTTTTTGGCGCAAGAATAAAATCACCACTTTTTCAGTTTCCTATGTTTAACACATGCAGACCTCAACTTTGAGGTTAAATTACTCAACAACCGTAAGAGATACGAGTTAATTTTAAAACTCGTTAAAATATCCCACTCACGGAACATTATATGTGAAAAAAAATCGGAGATTATCAAAAATCGGCCAAAGGGGGGCTTGGAACCACCTCCGTGGGAAATCCGATGGACACGGACCCCATCAAATGGAGATCCCCACAGGTGCCCCCTGGAATCCGTCTGTTCAACGGCGCAAATGGGTTCCAAACTCCCGGGAACACGACTGTGTTGGGTTATCACTGAAGCATCTGGAGTCCTCAAATTATGCTACCGAGCGGTTGGGTCCAATCCCCCGCCACATCATTTCCATCCCGGATTCTCCGATGTGTGGACCTGACTATGCAAAGACGTGTGCTGGGCCAGTAGATGCCGAAGTGCCCTCTTGTAGTTTTTCTAAGCTGATGGAGCCCGGAAATGAACAACAACAATCGGCCAAAAATAGACCCCCCTTAAGTACATTATTCAAGGATTTTTGTACATATGCATGAATTTGATTGCTGATGTACTCACTAGTAACGCTCAATTTTAATACCCACCACACAAATTAAATCAAACTGTTTAGAAATACTGTATTCGCTTCGTTCTCTTTGAAACTAACTGCTTGGGTGTGAAACTTTGAACAGATCGTAAAAACCCGAACTGAACAGGTTGCAACATATTGAGAAGCTTACCCAAAATTAGCGGAGCCATTTCAAAAACACCAAAAACGTGTAAAAGGGTATACTAAATATTCTGGCAGAAAGTACTTTCAGACACAGCTGTTGAAGACAGAGAAAACTCGAAAGCCAAAACAAGTGCTACCAAAGTAAACACGCGACTAACACGTGCAACTGCATGACAGCTTTGGCAGTTTATTATAATAGCGTTATAAACGCTGCTTTTTATTGAGGGAACGCCAAGCTATAACTAGCTCGGTAGCCTCCCAAATAAGTACTTTTGAAAAATTTAAAGAACTTGCAAAATGCAACTGTCAGTCAACAAACCAAGTTTATATATGCCAAAATTTCGAAAATACTTCATTCTTTAGTGCTGTTGCAATTAAAAGGACACAACAGCATTCAAAATAGCATATTGGCTCTGAAACAAAAGTTGCTTGTTTGCAAAATCTCAAAAGTATATGCGATTTCTGACTATTGAGTTATCAAAGTTGTTTGTACGCTATCCTCGGCGGTAGGTCTTGATTTACAAAGATCGCCGAAGAGAACAAGCCACTATAAACAAGATCAGCCGAACAGTAAACACACAACCCGAGCACGTCAAAAAATCAAATATATACTTATCATCAATGCCCACTTGTTAGCCTGATTTTTCGCCATTCTCCCATTTCGCTCATTTCTACAACCCAACCTAAAGGAGTTTCAATTTCGCCTGGTGACAAAGAAATTTGAACTTGGGCAAAGCTGGTATCGATAATAAACCGAAACAAAAGCTACGATTTCGTGGAATTACAATTTTGATAGTCTTTGAAATTTTCAATGAATTTTTGAGGACTTTACCGGCTATAAATTTTTAAAAAACAACAAATTAGTTTTAAAGGCCTAAGTGAAAATATATATTTAAATAAACCACGGTGCTTATCTAAGCGATGCTCGCCGGCCAGCTCTGTCCGGCTTCGAGAATATTTTCGTTAGACTAACAACCTTCACTTCTTCTACGTTTAATACATCCAGAGGCAGGCCTTTACTTTAGGAAATTATTTCACAACCTTCGGAGATCCTTCTCGATTAAACTCATATCCCACTTGGACTACGCTTAACAGCGGCTAAGCTGACACCCCAATTCTCGTAATTTTGATGTAGGGTACGCGATCAGCCAATCAGACGGCTTTTAGTCCAAAAGCATATTATAAACACATGGTTAACGTTTCCGGTAGTTTTAAAATCATTTTGGACTGAGACATAACGAGAAATTGTCATTTTCATTGTACACTTGTCGGTAAATCTTGCTTTACACTGTCAAAGATGGCAAGCAATGGCTAATGCTTAGCTTAGCAAAACAAAAACTTTCAACACTCAAAGTCAAAAACAGAATAGTTTATTTAACAAAATAATATTAACGAAGCAATAGCGAAGTTATAGACGACAACAATTAAATCAACAACAAGAACAGTCAAGAGTAAAATTGTTTAGATCATTTCGTCTTTCTCTGCTTTCCTTTCGGACGACCTTTTCCTTTCACATTACTCTTCTTTCGCTGAGCCGCCTTTTCATGTCGCAAATCTTTCTTCATTCGCGGATCCACCATTTTATAGCGTCCAGACACCCCTGCCGGTCTGCGAGCCCGCTTTGCGGCCAAATGTCTTTTCGCAACAACATACGTAACTTGCGGTTTCTTCTTCATGGTGGTAGCAGTCTTGTAAATTCTAAATATTATAGTTGGAACTTAGTACAAGCGAATCGATTCATAATATACAAAATTAAAAAATTTTAATATCTGCACATTTCATATTATACATAATTCGGAACAAACTTCATATTCAATTCAAAGATGAAAGAGCTGTAACTGGCCTTGGGCAAAATAAAAAAAATAAAATTAACGATTAACAGTAGCACCAAACTAAAGTCTGACACAATAATGTGTGTACAAAATTGTGATCACTTATACTGCATTCAATATTCATCGGAGACCCATAGCCATAACATTATATATTTTCTGAATCGTCATGATGAGAGGAAAAGTTTTATATATAACATGTAAAAATTTTGAAAAATTTCAAAAATTTCAAAAGATCGGTTTATCGAGGTTTTTCTCGGGAATATGCATGCCGAAAATTTCTTTCAGGAAAATTTTCCTATCTGAAAACACGCAGAATGACGCAAGAAAGAAGAAAATCGGTTAAGGTTTGTATTTTTTATTAACATTTTTCTATTTTCAAAATCCTTTGATCTTTGCCGGTTTTGCAAATTTGACAAGCTACTGCTCGCCCAGTACTCGATAGAAAATTTTTTCGTTTTCATTTTCGGGACCGCTTAGGCATCTGCTTTAACATAGACAGTCATTTTTTCAAGTTGCATTTTACGAAAAATCACCGTTTTTACCCAAAATTTCAATACAATGGTGTCAGAAAAATTGCGTGTAGATAAGTCATGCTAAATATTCCGTCTTTGCTGAATCCAACTAAGAAGGTTACGGCTACGACCACTAGCGTAGCCAGGAAAAAATTTCGGAGGGGGGCAAGCCAAACATTTTCCGAAATTTTGGCTTCACCCGAACTCGGTGGAAGGATGTCAGCTTAATTTAGTGCTGTTGGGGGAATTTTCGTAAAAAATTAGCGCCACAGACGAATTTTTTGGGAAAATATTAACCTAGCCGCGACACATAAAGAATTTTTCTTTCGTCTCTGATTTCAGGGGAGGCATGCCCCCCTCGCCCACCCTATCTACGCGCCTGGCTACGACGCATATGGCGTTTGCTACAAATTTTCAAAAATTTCCCTTAATTTCAATCAACAGGATTTCGAAGAATTAGTGTCTTTACGTAAAAAATAACAGTTACCCAAAATCTTTGGAAATACATGGAAAAAGGGCAAATCTTTGAAAATTTGTAGCATACGTAATATGCGTCGTAGCGGTAAATTCTGACCTATTTGGATTCAGCAAAGATGTAATATTTAGCATGACTTATCTACACCAAATTTTTCTGACACTATTGTATTGAAATTTTGGTTCAAAAAGGTGATTTTCGAGAAAATCAACTTTCAAATTTGGAAAAATGACTTTGACTACGTTAAAGCAGATGCCTAAGCGGTCCCGAAAATGAAAACGAAAAAATTTTCTATCGAGTACTGGGCGAGCAGTAGCTTGTCAAATTTGCAAAACCGGCAAAGATCAAAGGATTTTGAAAATAGATTTAATTTTAATAATTTTTAATTAATAATTTTTAATAATTTTGAAAAAATACAAACCTTAACCGATTTTCTTCTTTCTGGCGTCATTCTGCGTGTTTTCAGATGGAAAATTTCCTGAAAGAAAATTTTTTAGCATGCATAATTCAGGAGAACTCGATAAACCGATTTTTTGAAATTTTTGAAATTTTTCAATTTTAAATTTTATGATCACAATTTTGTACACACATTTTTGTGTCAGACTTTGGCTTCTGAATTCAGCAGAATTTTATCTTATAACCAAAATCAGCATTACTAGAAATATTAGAATGCTTCATACTTTTTAATATCCATTGATTTTTCCTTATCCGTCATGTCTTCATTTTCCATTATATCTTCTGCCTTTTTCTTCACTTTTTCCAATTTCCTCATAGCCTAAATTAAATAGTAGCAGATTTAGTTAACTGCGGCAGTAGGATGTAGTAGGGCGATGGTAGGGAGATGGAAGAGCAAATACTTGATTGGAGTGTACTTGAGAAAACTAAATAGTAATAGCAGAAACCACCAACCCAACAATAGCACATCCATACGCAAAGAAAAGACTCAAGAACTTTAGTCAAAAAGGTAAGATTCAACAGGCAATCTCACGACTTTAATTACAACACAGCGTGCTGGCACCGGCTAACTACTGAAACACAGCCAACATAAAAATATTACCCGCTTCTTTTTTCTGGCTTTGGCTTCGGCTACTTTCTTGATAGGACGAGCATCGATAGCCTTTGCACGTTGTTTATAATATTCTATTTGTTCCTAAAAAATCCAATACGACAGACGTTACCAACACCTAATTTATCTTAATCTCATTGCCCTGGTTGTGCATCATTCATTATGCATAAAATTCATTACGAAACAATAAGGTCACGTATAATTAAGAAGGTCTCTCATCAAGGCAGGATCTGAGCAGCCCAGTCAGCGTATTACTCTGCAATACTTTTAATCAGTAAGCCAGGCTTTTCTTTTAACTACTACTAACAACGAATTGAATCAACCAGATGCTTCAAAAAACTACAATGGCTGGTCAGTACCTTGGTGACAGGAAGTTGTTTTCGATTATGTTTTCGCTCATCCTCAGCAAACCAATCTGGCATGTTCTCATCATTGAAAGAATATCTCAAAATAAATATACTTAGTCAAGGAGTGTGAAGGACATACCAATATTGTTGGAAAAGAAATTAAATAGCAAACTTGAGGCTACCTTTGGAGAGCAGAATTTAGGCAAATAATGGAAAACGTGATTGAAACAGAAAAGGGACAATGAAAAACAATACCTACAGCGAGAACTAATGCATTTGTTTTCACTGCTTGCTTTTATAAACTCGCTGAACTTAGAATTCAAGTAAAAATTGTTAAGTTTCCAAAAGGAAAATGGTGCTATTGAACAAACTCGAAAATAGACATTTTTGTCAAAAATTAATTTTTCAACAGACTGTGCTCCAGCATAGAACTGCAGTGATGAGTAACAATAGGTTAGTGCATTGTATAATGCTGAAAAAACAAGACAACATGGACACTATATACCTGTTGAAGCCCCACTCCAGAAGATCACGTTTAGTTTTAGAGGAATTTATCAGCATCTCACCAGCGGCCAAAGTTGCAGGTTCAAGTCGCGGACGCTTAGCTGGTTCTAAAATAGCAAGAACCAAAAATGCTCCTTCGTCGCTTGTAAAATACATATAAGTACTGGGGTTTTTCTAGGCAAAAATAAGTGGGGGGGGGACGAGTGGGGGGGGGGACGCCCCCCCCCCCCCACAAGTGGGGGGGAGGTCCAAACGTGCGGGGAATAAAATGGGCTAAAAATGCCAAAAATACAGTATAAAAAGCCTGTTTTCTACATATACTGCTATAACTAAGCTTAAAAGTGCTCAAAATTGAGTTTTAGCACCAAAATAGACCATTTTTGACGAAAAAATTCCGGCGAAGCCGGAAAATTTTTGAAAATTTTGACCAAAAATCCTAAAAATTTGACATTTTCTGGGCACTCCAGGTTGAGTGGGGGGGAAGCCAAAAAAGTGGGGGGGGGGAGCGAGTGGGGGGGGGTCGAGTGGGGGGGACCCAAAAAGTGGGGGGGGCGCCCCCCCCAACCCCCCCCCCAGTAAAAAACCCCAGGAGTACTCTCAGGCAGGTTGTACAAACACGGAAACTAGCCTGTAAAATGCATATGAGTGGCGTTGAGGTTGTAAATTAAGGAAAACAAGTTGCAACGGCTTAACATATGAGCCTGTCCTACAACGAGGCTCATATTGGCGTATGTCATAATATAATTTGTCGATATTTGACCTTCATATAAATAGCACGTAAAGCTTTTCATTACAAAATTGTCCTTCACACATCTTGTCGCTAAGACATTATACTGTGCATACGCATTATATGGCATGCCACTTTGCGCTCTGACTCAGAGCCATGTTGGGAAAGCATATGTGAGAGTAGTGTGTCATAGTGTTCCGAGAATACAGTAGGTGTACTATAGTGCTTCCGGAAATAGTAGGTGTCATGGTGTTTCGGGAAACATCAGCTTGCATGTACAGTTAAACTTGAGGTGTCGCAGTTCACTTCGTTCTGTCCATTTCTTTCAAGCCACAATGTTAACATGTTATGTCTATTCATTCGTTTTTTCTTTAATATGATGACCTGATGATCTTTAAGAAGGCTGCACTGTGACGCCAATATGAGCCTCGTTGTAGGACAGGCTCATATGTTAAGCCGTTGCAACTTGTTTTCCTTAATTTACAACCTCAACGCCACTCATATGCATTTTACAGGCTAGTTTCCGTGTTTGTACAACCTGCCTGAGAGTACTCATATGTATTTTACATGCGACGAAGGAGCATTTTTGGTTCTTGTTTTCCATTCTTTTTGCGCAAAAAAGAACCAACATAATATATTTCCGATCACCATGCGCAAGCAGATATATACTATTTGACCCAAAATCGCTTACGTCCCCACCCCACCCCACCACAGCACTCTACAGCCACTTTGAGCATGCAGTTCTATGACAAAAGTTGCTCAGCTCGCTTAGGGCTTTCATTTGGTACCAAATTTGACCACTTTTGAAAAATTTCATTTTTGAACGAAAATCGCCTAAGTCCCCACCCCACCCCACCACAGCACTCTACAGCCACTTTGAGCATGCAATTCTATGACAAAAGTTGCTCAGCTCACATAGGGCTTTCATTTGGTACCAAATTTGACCACTTTTGAAAAATTTTATTTTGGACCACCTGACCCCTTACCGACCGACCCTCAGACGGTCAAGTGGAGCCTGCCCAGCAAAATGGGTGCGTTGTACAGCAAAACGGACACCGGAAATGAGCTGGGCGCACCAGAAAACCCCTATAGAGAAAGTTTTGAGAGGCCAAGTAGAGCCTAGTATGGACGTCCAGGAAACGGTTGGCGACATGACCCTCCAGACGGCAAAGTGGAACCAGCCCAGCTAGATGGATGAGTCGGGCGGCAAACTTGATAGCGGGAATCGATTCTCCGTCCGCAAAAACCTTTGCACGCAAGAGTTGAGCCTTCCAGGTCGCAAAATAAGCGAAAAAACTAAGTTCAAAGTTGGAACCAAAATTCACCAAATTTGGCAGGCCAGTACCCAAAAATTACGCTCAGGGCCGGAAAATCATATAGCAATTGAACGACCCTGATATGTGTCCTATTCAGCCATATAGGCAGTATTGCCCCATATATAGCCCAGTCTGACTTATTACGGCGCCTTTGAAGCATACTTTTTGGCCATTTTAGCGTTTTGGCCGACTTTGCCCCGCCACCAAAACTTTTTTCCGGCTCTGGGAGGCATAATAACTAGCCTATCACTCTCGTAAGCGATTTTTGGCATAACTTTTTAACGGAAAGTGGTACGGGGATGAAACTTCAGGAACATACCAAACTCGACACGTACAATTTTTTGCGCACATAATCTGCGCAGGAATCTGCGCAGGATCTGCGCAGGAATCTGCGCAGCTTCTGCGCAGCCTTGTTTTACACGGTCATTCGACCATTTTCGCTCATATTATAGGGGTCGCTACCGCGACCCCTATGATTAAATGGCCAAACTAATACAGAGCTTATTCTGGTGAGGGGGGGGAGGGTGAGCCCCAATAAACACCCTTTCCCCCCAAAAGTGGGTGAGTGCCCCTTTTGGTGCCAACTTTTGCGCTGAAAAAATCGCTCAGAAGGCCAAATTTTCAGAAAATTTTCAGCTTCGTCGGAGGTTTTCAGTCGATTTTTTCCTGTTTAAGCACTAAATCCGCTAATTTTCGGTGAACTATAAAAACTGTGCAATTTTTGTCATGTTTTTAGACAAATTTTCGCCCCGCCAAATGACTCGCCCCCCGAGGCCCCCCAGA